>QANT01002511.1:0-10182 GCA_003254885.1 Purshia tridentata
GATTGGTAGTTTCCTAAATGGTGAGAATGAAGTATAAAAATAATTAAGTTGGTACATTCTACCCTTAGCTTGAAAAATGAAAAAAAAAAAGAAAAAAGAAGGTAATAATTAATTAGTACGTGTATATAATTTCCTTTTTAATTTTTTCAAAAAAAATTTATTAGTTTGGAGAAATTGCACACGACAAAAGAAGCAAAAAAAAAGAGGTGGGGGACCTTGCACACCGTTCCCCTGATGCTTTGTCATGCGGTCCTTGCCAAACACCTACTAGTTCTCCTAGGGGTAGAAATCGCCCCTCAAGCACAGGACCTATTTTACTAAAGGGAGGATTTCAACATCCCAACTTGGCACCCCACATTGGTGAGGAACTACTACGAGCCCCTGGCATGAGAAGGGAGGAACCCCCACGTCAAGGAGGAGGCGGAGGCAATCGGCAACCTCTTTATTGCCCACCACCTCAAGACTCAGAATCCTATTCATCACATGCATCAAGTGGCCCTTCAAGGAGGTCAGGTAGCTATGTGAGCTAGAGGGCGGTCAAAAGAATGCTAAATCAACAGATGGAACAACTTCATTTATGGAAGGACCCGCATGAAGCCAAGCTAGAAAATGAGATACTTCGAGTGAATGAGTCCCCCCTAGCGAATCACATACTTTGAGTCCAACCACCAAAACAGTTTGTCATGCCAAGATTTAAATTATTTAAGGGAGATTCGGACCCCATGAACCATATTAGGATGTACCAGAATCTAATGGCACCTTATGGCGACAATGATGCTTGAATGTGCAAATTGTTCCCTTCAAGTTTGGAAGGGTCCGCCCTTACGTGGTACCATGCCTTGCCACCCAATTCCATTGTTAGCTTTGACGACCTATGCTTCACTTTTGTAAAGCACTACTCTACCTACCGTGACATTCGAAGGGATACGGACCATCTCTTTACAGTCAAACAATGGGAGGATGAGTCCCTTCGTGACTTCATGAAGCGCTTCAAGTTGGAGGTGGCAAAAATAGAGAAGTATGATGATTATATGACGGCTGTGACATTCCGGCGTGCGCTACCAGTGGAGTCCGCGCTATATGAGTCCTTGATCAAGAAGGATACCTTAAATTTTGCCCAAACATTGGTACAGGCGGAAAAGTATATTCGATGGGACGATGAGAAGCGAGGGACCACTGCTAAGAAAGAAAAGGATGACCGTGATACTTGGAGATACCGCAATGAAGGTGTGGAGGTTGGGAAGTCTAATAAGTCCGACAAATATAGTGCTTCAGACAAAAGAAAAAGAGAAGACTTATTCAAGCAGAAGAGTTTAATCTAGCTCTTGAAAAGTCACAATATTCTCGTGATCCTACACAAGAATAAGAACAATATATTTGTTTTTATTAATTTTTGTTCTAACTATGTGTTTAATTTCTTACTTTCAAATACATGATTCTTGAGAAACAGATGGTCCATGCTTTTACCAAAACTTACAAGAGGCGCTCCACTACTAAAATCTTGATGTCTTCATAAGCCAGTTTGAAATAGACCGATTAGCACAATATAGAGAAAACCACCCAGTATGAGATCTTTAAAGTACCTCATTCTCTTTCGCAAACGTTAAATTAGTGAAGGTCCTTCAAGAAGTAACTAGGAAAAGACGTATATCTTCCCTCAACATACTGGCAAGTCCTAAAGTTCCCAACTAAGGAGGAGATCCAAAAAATTAGAAGAGATCAAGCTACTTCCCGAAGTTGTACGGTAGTAGGCCAAAAAGAAATAAAGAGGGCGACATGTCCTTTAATTTTATAAAATACGAAGGACCTTGTGAAAAATGAAGTTCAGGTACATGCAAATTTAAGTGTCTACAAAGTTAAGGTACTTAGGAATCTCCAACTACGGCTCACCATTCAAATTGAGTACCTAAAAAAACTAAGATGGACCTAATCCCTGACTACATGCGGAATAGTACTCTACCTTAAGATCAAGAGGAAGCAAGGAGATACATGGAACACAAAGACATGATATGTACTTAGCTCCGGAGGCACTTTAGCGCAAAAAGCACTAAGTGAAAGGTACTATGTGCAAAAGACTCAAAGTCTTATTCATTCAACTAGGGTTCTCACCTTAATAAAATAGGATTTTGATCCTTATTCCAATAAAACATAATTGGGGTCTTCACCTAATGAAATAGAATTTGGGTCCTCACCTAAGAAGTAAACAATGAAGGACCTCACCTTATAAGTAATGTCCTCTTCTTGTCAAAATGACACCTTCACCAAAGTGATACGGTACTCAACTTTGCGAAACTACTCCAACCTCTACAATACGATCCTTGTAAGGAAGAATCCTCGTCATAGGTACATCTAACATCGCTAGAGGCATTATCAAGCGGACCCATCCGAATGCGGACCTCTCTATGCATTCTCGCAGAACATATGGACCTATCCAGGTTGTTCCACCCAAGGTCCATCCTTTTTTTTTTATTAATCTATTAGATTTGAAGAGCTTAACAGATTAATGGGGGCAACATGATATACGGTCCGCACTTATGCAAGGGTTCAAATTAGAGAAAGCTAAGATATTTTTGAAGACCTGAAGAAAAAATACTTAGAGCACAGAAAGGATCTCACATGCTCAAAACCTACAAGTGTCACATGTCCACAATAAATATATGCAGATAAGTGCAACAACCTTTTCATATTAAATTGAATATAAATTTCTCTATTAAATCATATTTTCTAAAAGTGCACAAGCTAATTATGAAAGAAAGAAAAAGTGTATTTTCAAGAATGGCAGTCGCCTCCACCTACTAAGGATGAACACTCAAACGCGTAGGGGCATCGTCAAACAACTCTCTAGAGGTGAAAGTACAATTACGAACGTCAAGGAAGATTCAAGATAAAAAGTAAGATCACTTTGGTATGAGGCCCAGTTTCGAGGAACTTTGTTGAAGCGTTCTCTCTCAGCATGCAGACCTACTCCATATCGTTGCCTGATGCATGCAGACCTGATTGAACACTCATCCTCTACACGCAGACCTCTTCAAGCATTCTTCAACAATGTGAGGACCTTTCTAGTATACGTCCATTAAATTTGCAAACTGGAATGGACCACTACACAAAATCAATATGGAACTCAAAACGAAGTATTTGGGAGCTCCTTTCTGCCACAAAAGAAAAGGTACTTGATAGTGACGCCATCAATCCTGAAGGTACTATGCGGGTTTTCACCCAAACGAACCTAAATACGGGTTCTCACTCTAAGTAATCTAGAACATGGTTTTCACCTACATGACCCAAAATAAAACAAAATATGGATATGCTCCAATATTAAAGAATATGGGTCCTCACCCTAAACGTGCAAAACGTTGGTCCACCCCGCATCAATTGAAAATGGAGGACCTCTTTCAAAAAGTTTCCCAATTAGAAATGATCCTCATCTTAATAGTACGGACCTTATCTCAATATAATGGTCCTCACCTTAGTGGTGCAGATTTTACCTCAGTGTAATGGTTCTCACCTTAGTGGTACGGACGATGAAGCTACAAAACAACAACAAAGAAAACAATAAGGTTAACAGCAAAAAGGGTCCTCACCCAAGAATGACACAAGGCCTGGGGCATATTCTCTGGGCTAGTACCATTAAGTTGTAATGTGAGCTCTGTATTTGGTAGAGGTACATCACTCTACATGAATGTAACATGGGTCACAACCCCATACTACAAAATGTAACATAGGCTTCAACCAATTAATTCAATGTATCATAGTTTACTTTAACTATATTGCATTTGGTCATAACCTATGGACAAAATTATGTTGTAACGTTATAATTAGCACTTACTTGTAAACTAAAGTGTTGCAAGAGGAGGCTATTTGGACTCTACAAATTTCATGGTACCATGGCATTTAAGTTCATACTACACTTTAAAGGTCAAGGTCCTGCGGGTTATAGGCCTCACTAACTCAAGGACTTCTGACCAAATGAGCATCCCAAAGGCGGTAAGTCTACTTGGGACGTCTATGCTCTTTTAAGTACCTCACCCGAGGGCAAAGTTTTGACTATCGGTCCCAAACCATTAAGGCAAAAGCCCTATGGTGAATGATCTCTAGTTTAATAACAAAAGCTACACATAATTTATTTCTTGGACTTCAGATTTGTAAAATGAATGGGGACAACTAAGTGGAGTACCTCAAAGTTGAAGTACCTAGCTTGCGCGGTACCCTTTGCGCCTATATCGCAGTACTACTTGTATCTAAAATTAAGGTACTTGTCAAAATCGCAAGGCTGTTGTGGTACTACTTTTGCTCAACTTTAAGGTACTTATTGAATATTATGGTACTCACCAAAAATTAGGGTACTTGCCAAAATCGCAAGGTCCTACCCAAAGTTTTAGCAAATCAAGGTCCTAAGCGGATTTGGGCATATCAATATCCTAAGCAACTTCTTGCACATTAAGAACTCATGTCGTCCCCAAGTAAGGTCCGACACTGTCAAATTCATATAGGTACTCAAGTACACGGAGAACTACCTATTGGTCGTGAGTATAAAGGAGGTAGACGCATTATCAAGCAGCCAAGGCACTTTGAAGGTCCTAGTTAAAATGCACCCCTTTCAAAAATCTTCAAGGTATACATTTTGGGGGCAATTGTGGGACCATGGATAATTTCCACAAAGGACAAAGGCCAATTAAGGAAGCACAACTATAATTGGAGTAGTACCCACAAAGGGAGGTAACACCTATAATAGGTAGAGGTACTCACAACGATGAAGGACGTACACCTTAACGAAGGAAAAGACCAATAAAAGAAGGAACTACTTTATAAGGTAGATATCAAGTAAGGTACTCACCTAAAAAGGTAGTCAACCACCATAAGGGTACACCTTCACCAAGATATGAATAAATGAGGTACTCCCTCAATGGGTGTTACACCCACCAAATGACCTAATAAGGTGAAGCTTTACATGGGAAGTACCTTATCCGTTATGGACGTTTACGAGAAAGAGTACCTTCACATGAGCAACACGCTAAGGACTTCCGAGATAAAATCACCAAGTAAGGTAGTCGCCTACCATCAAACTGCTATGAGGACCTTCACTAATCTAAGAAAGAAGGAGGCAGAAGTTCTTGAAAGAGGAGGTCTAATGTGTATATATATGTAAGTTGAAAAGGAAGGAGGGATAAGGTGGAGTTTTCGGAAAAAAAAAAAAGAAAGGAAGAAAGGTGCAACACAAAAATTAATTGAGGTACTATCCGAAAATTCAAGGCAAAAGGTGGAGTACCTATCATGATTTAGAAGGTTCCAGAATGAGAAGTAAAGTGGAATACTCACCAAATTTTCAGAAGATACAACCAATTACACACCAAAGTACCTAAGGAGCCACATAAGGTCCTATTGGGTGGTCACCCAATATTCAAAAAATAAGATGCTAAGTGCACCCAAGAACTTTCATAGGTCCTTTACCTTCAAATTTAGTAATGGATCCATTCGAACACCTGTACACCCATATTATAAAGGCAAGGTAAGACATCCCTTGCGTCTTAAAAGGAGAATCACACAAAGGATTACCTCTCCCATTTTGTGTATTCGAATTTTAGTGGGTTCTCACCTGATATTACCAAGAAATAAGATACCTAGTGCATCTAGAAATCTTTCTTAAAGGTCATTTGCTTTTGAATTCAACAAAGTACCTGTACAAAGAAGTAGCATGTTGAAAGGAAAGGGGAGCGGAAAGTACGTGGAGTACCCGGAGATCCCAAACCAAAGAGAAGCGCCTACCATGGAGCGGCACCTACCTCATTTGGCACTCAAGCTTCCATGGTCACTACCCAACGTTACAAGGGCGAGGTACCTAGTGTACTTGAAAATGTTCAAAGGACCTTCAACCCCAAGGTTCCAAATGTTCTCCCCTACGTGTCTCACATGGACAATCACACAACAAATAAATGGGTACGAAACGCACTCGTAAGTCACAAGGTCCTTCACCTTTAGCTTTAGCGAGGAACTAATGCAAATACAAGAGCACCTTATAAATAGTTATAAAAGAAAGGAAAAAGCAGACGTGCGAAGGTCCTTACTAAAATGCATCCCTTCCCAAAGGTCTCCAAGGAATACATTTTGGGGGCAATTGTGGGGACCAAGGGTAATTTTCATAAATGCCCAAGGTTAGAAGGGACAAACGATCAAATGCGGAGGTACTCACACCAATGAAAAGTTCCTCCCACGAACTTCTACCAAATATCAAAGGACCTACTCCTTAAACGAAGCCATGGACTACCTACGCTAGGTAGTCACTCGATTAGGTAGTCACCTAATCAAGTAGTCTCCTATCACTAAGGTACTATAGAGATCACCACTACCTACACATGAGAAATGGACCTTACGCAAAGGCGCACAACCCAACTATGGACCTACAATGGTAAGTTCTGCATGAGGGGTGCTCCATCCGGTATGGACCACTACAAAAAGGAGTACTTTCATGCGACATGGAGCAGAGGACCTCCACAAACTTCACATGAAATAAGGAAATAGACTCCTACAACAGTTGGACCTCTCCAATAACACGAACTGAGCTTGAATCCTTCCCAAATAAGGATTCAAGCATAGAAGTTCAATCCTATATGGATTATACTTCCCGATGATTACAAGTTCAATGAACTTACAATCCTAAGGCCATGAGGATTAGCTCATCCTCTATATAAACGCTCTCACAATCCCATTCGAAGGTAAGAAATTCTAAGCTCTGAGCCCATTACTTTGAGTTCATAATTGATCTTGTTTACTGACTTGATCGTCGGAGAGCCATTGGTTGGCACCATACCTGTGCCCTCTAACCTCCCGGAGGTCCGTTCTTGTTTGCAGGGTCATTGATTTTCCAAGTTTAGCCTTTTGGAGAATTCGTGTTACAACAATAACTATATTTTTTACACTTATTGATCTAAAGTACACCCCCTACAAACTCTTCGATCATAAACAAACCCGCCAAATTATAACTAAATTATGGTCTAGATTATAAACAAGTAGCGTTCGAAGTTTCTCTCTCCTTAGCATTCGAATGTTATAATTATATTTTGTAAGTTATAACTATGAGTAGTTGTACTCCAACAATGACCATCGTATTTTTATGTTTTAAACCTATGTGTATTACTTTTTTGTAAATGTGTATTAACATTTACAAAAAACATGCAAAGAAACACAATGCAAATTACTATTTATTACGTAATTTTATTACATGAGCTGTAACTGTCTGACAATTCAATTACAAGCAGAGTATTATTCAAAATTTTGCACAGCGTTAGACCAGAAAAGGCAGGCATGGAATTGGAAAAATAATTTTGAAAAATAAGGCTATAAAATGCATCAAAATGTTTGATCATTACATCTAGAACACCTATATATATGGGCATAGCAAACCATAGCTGAAGAAAGACGTGTGCCACAGGCACATTGGCTATTGACTGTCAGTCTTTGAGGCCCAAATTGTTAATTAGGCTAAATTGAACGAAATGCTTCCGCTATTAAGCCTATTAAAGAAAAAAAGATTGATTTCCAAGCGGGTGGTGAGAAGCTTCTAGTCCTATTTTATTTTTTATAGAATATTTTAGGCTTAGGTGTATTTGACCATATATACACATTCCAGAGATTATCAATTCTTATAGTTTGGGCAGCCTAATCTAAATCTGATTCTGGGGCATATCGCACATGGTTTATCAACTATCTTATGGAAAAACAAGGAATATAAATACTCGAAAGTTTAAAAAAGGAATACATTAAGAAATTTCCTTTCTTTTGATCCATATTACGCGTTAACATAAAGAAGAATGCAAATGGATGTGGTCCACAAGGACACTTTGATCATATATCAACCACACTCCCGTTTCAATCAAGACTTGCATTTATTTTAGATATTCAATTAGTCCTCAAATTCATTTATGATTAAATAACTAGCAGTCCCGTCTCTGTTAACATTTCTATTCAATTAAGCATGCATGCATGAGCTGTGTAAAAACCGTTAGAACTACAGTAATTATATATAATATATATATATATATGACTAAATCAATAATATAACAATCAAGAATTAGTTATCAAATATTAGATAAAAGTATTAGAGATTATGGCATTTAATCCAAGAGAGGCACGGAGTCGGTGTCCTAAAGCCGTAGACGCCTCCCTACGTGCAAGTCATGGCAATCGGTTACAACTCCAAGATATAACCCAAAAACTCACAGAGTTCTGAGATTATGGCATTTTATGAATCTCTCTGCCCACAATTTAGTTCTGTCTAAAAAATATGTATATATGCGGTGCGAAACCACACTAGTCAAAGAAGCTAGCAAGATAGGTAATTGATTAATTAATAGGGGTGGCGATAGGCATGGAAGGAACCAATAACTTCTTTAATGGGGGCGACTTTGAACAACGCATGACATATTAAGTAATTTTTAACTACAAACTTATCTTTATTATAATGAATCCTTCTTTACAAACTTTTTATTTTTTATAGAAAACAATAATATATCAAATTCTGATGTTTGTGTACTTACTAGTTTTCATCACATGGCTTGCTTCAAATGAGATGTATATATCTTCATAAACTTAATTCTCCAAAGAAGCCAAGCTAGAGCTACATGATCATAATTAAAATCCCCTTACAATGGTTTTCTCATCAAGATTCTTCCTCTCTTCCATATTTTTGTTACTAATCATCATCACTAAAGCAGTTGGTCAGCCACCATTTCTATACCAATACTGTACAAACGATAAAGGCAACTATACTACTAATAGTACATATCACAAAAACCTCAATACCCTTCTCACCTCCCTTCCATCTACCAACGGCAACGGCTATGGCTTCTACAACAACTCCTCCGGGGGAGACTCCGAAGACCGCGTGTATGCAATTGGACTCTGTAGAGGAGATGTCAACATCTCCGCTTGCCGTTCGTGCCTTAATGACTCTACATATGCTCTCCCACAGCTCTGTCCCAACCAGAAGGAAGCTATAGGTTGGTACGACAATTGTATGTTACGCTACTCAAACCGCTCCATATACGGTGCTGTTGAAACTAAGCCATCTTTTTATATATGGAACAACCGAAACGTAACCTCGTCAGGCGTGGATGGGTTCAATCAAGAGCTTAGGACCTTACTGCAAGGCCTGAGCTTAGGACCTTACTGCAAGGCCTGAGAACTGAAGCTGCTGCTGGTGGTTCTCTTCGTAAGTTTGCAATCGGAAATAGAAGCGCTCCGACTTTTCAAACTATTTATGCACTTGTGCAGTGCACGCCGGAACTGTCGGAGATGGATTGCAGCGATTGCTTGGATAGTGCTTTTGGAGAAATCCCAAATTGGTTTGATGGAAAAATTGGTGGGAGAGTTATTAGACCCAGTTGTAACTTTAGATATGAGGTATACCGCATCGTTGACCCAACAACTGTGGAACCACTGCCTTCGCCGCCATTGCCACCACCACCAATATCTCCTCCTCCACCATTAACCAACACTAATACCACAAGAGGTACGTATATATAAATGTCCCATATTGCATTTGAAGTTGCAAAACATGGGGTTTTGGTTATGGTCAATTTTGGATGCCCGTCCAAAAAAATTCATATTCTTTTAACTGATGCTATTTTTTACGTATTCCAGATTAAATTTTTATTTATTTAATAATATTTATGGTTTCCTTTTTCTATAATGCCCTTGTGATGAATACTTTTATTATCTATATTTATAAGAATATTGAAGATAATTGATTTCATTCAAAATTCAAAATGAATTTATATTTATTTGGTTGAATTTATATTATCTATATACATTTATTTTTCACTAACCACAAATATATATCAATCTATTTCTCTATCTCTTTTTGCTTTGATCATCATGAAGTTGGTATAGAAGTAAGACATTTATATACTCTGTTTACTTAGGCTTAGGTGTTCTTTCTCCAGAGGAAGTACGTCATAGGCATGGGTGGGAGGTGAGAGAAATAAAGAGATAGTGAGAAAGAGATTGGAGAAAGTGGGAGAGGGAAAGAGACGTGGCCTGGGTAGGTGGATCCCTGGGTGGGTTGGGTTTGGATGGGTTTTTGGGTGTTGTGTGTTTGGTATTTGGTATTTGGTATTTTTTGTTAAGTTTCTTTTTAGATATTTTTTTTTAATTTAGATATTTTCTTTGATCTAAGTTTTTTATTTG
>QANT01002512.1:0-17188 GCA_003254885.1 Purshia tridentata
CTACTTGAAAAAAAAAAAAAATAAATGCAGTTGAATTGATAGTAAAAACAAATGGTATATCATATCAGCGTTACAAAAGTCCTAAGATATATAAACTATGCATACAAATAAAAAATGTATCAGTTTATATTCTCTGGGCTTCGATACGTACTTAGTCCTTGTTTGATTGTTAGGATTATATTGGAAAAAATAAATGATAAATTCATGCGTATTTGAGAAATAAATTTCTGACTTAAAGAAAAAAGATAAGAATAAGATAAATAAATTATAAAAAAAACTTACCCCTTTAAAATGGTGGAGATTAGTAAGGATAACATTTCCTTTAAATTAGAAAACATTCTTTATCTTCTTCCTTAAATACACATAATTATTCTTCTTTATATACTCTGCCTTTCAACGTCCAACCAATATTGAACACTACTGGTCTAAATGCAAAGCAAATTAAAGAGGCTGATTGTATGCTAATAATTGATTAACAGCTTTTCGCAGCACTTAATTATATGAAACTCTAGAGCCATGTATCAGACTCAATCACAATATCATGGAATCCAGCCTCTTGCCCATACCGTAAGTATTACACGAAGCAAAGCAAGTCAAGGCTATAACCCTAAACAAACAAAATATGACTCGTCCCTCATTGAAAAGATTAATTAGTCTTACACTTATATTAGGTATACAAATTATAAAACTTGCAAAATTAGGGACCAAAACTCATAAGAGCCAAAATCACAACCGTACGTACTATTACTTTAGTAGAATATACTACAACATAAAATATATGGAATACATACATTACAATATTACCGTTGTTCACCATGACTTGAAAGACAATAATTGACTTTCATAGAAAGATGAAGCTGAACCGCCATCCAAAACCAACGACCCTGATGTGCTTGTTTCTTTTAAGAGTGAAATATTTCTTGTTTCTTTTTATGATCTCTTTGCTTGTTTGTTTTTCAGGACAAACATTCACAAGTCATGGAATCGAAGTGTAACCGATTGAAATTTGGCTTTCTTATCGGTGTTAATTCAGATGATACTGCTAGTTGCGTGTGCATATTGTTGAGATTAAATCACTCTAAGCAATTCAACCCTTTCCCTCTACGGATCTTGTTCAAGACGAATTCGATGAAACTTGCAAAGAAAATAAATAGCAAATATAAAGGAACAAGAACACCAAATTTAACGTGGTTCGGCAATTGCCTACGTCCACGGTGAGCACCCAATAGATTTCACTAACTTTGAAAAAGGAATTACAATGATCGCATAAATTCTCTCTCACTCTAGGTCTTAATCTATCTCTCACACCTGAGTTTCTGCCTCTCTTCAGAACTTATGAAGACTTAAGAAACTCTTCTCTCCTTGATGTTTGTATTCTTCTTCCTCTTAGGGTTTTCTGAGTCTAAAGAACCTATTTATACTCATATAGGTTTTAGAATACAATTAGGGATGAACTAGGAATCATAAAACCTCCTAAAACTAGGAGAAACTCGGAATATCCACATGTGGGACCGGTCCTCTAGCCATGGGATCGGTCCCACAGCAAGAATGACACCTTGGGAACTCAGAGGACCGGTCCTCCTAGGTAGGGGACCGGTCCTCCAGCAACTCGACTCTTTAGAAACCTCAAAAAGCCCGCATAGGACCGGTCCTCAAGCCATGGGACCGGTCCTCTGGGACCTCTTTGACCTTTTTCCTCCTTAATCGACGCTCCACCCTACCACGAACCTCTTCCAAACTTCCTAACTTCATCCAAACGTCCAAGGACACTTCCATGAACTCCCAAACCCTCTTTCAAGCGAGCCAAAAACACAACAATCTCCACCTTGGCGAGCTAGAACCAAGAACCCGAATGTTGCTTAAACCTTCACCTTGGCAAGAGTCTCCTTGCCTCAATGCACCTTAAGTGAGAAGGTGCTCCACCTCAACCAACTAACTTTGAAGATTGAGTAAGCTTAACCCGAGCTTGTCCTTTCGAATCTTTCCTGCAGCCTTAAGATTCTCTTCGCCTTTTGTTCGATAAACCCATTCATAGCCAACTTTCTCCTTGGATTTAGGAACTAACTTCAAACTGAAGTTTCTTTGTAGAGACAACCTAGCACTCATTCGACATTCCCATTCCTTGCTCTCACAAGCCCCTTTGAATGTAGCCGTTTTTCCTTTACTAACACCATAGTAACCTCTGTCCTTTTTCCCACCAAAACTTGTGAGTTAGTTTGATGGTACTCTTGGGCCCGGACAGCCTTGTGCTTGTTTGCTCCACTTGTTCTTGTACCTTGGTTGATTATTGTCGTTGCCCATACTCTTCAACCCATTGGTCATGCTCCACCAGCTCAGAGTTGGCCTTCTCTTCAACTGGATTTACCTTTATAACCCCTTTAGTTGCCTTGGTTGCATCTTTTTCTTTAACAACAATCGAACCTTCATCTTTCTTGACTTCCCTTGCTGCATTCTTGAAGTCACTCTTTGATGAATAATTAACCAAGCAGCAATCATGGCTTGCTACTTCTTCTTCTTTGGTCTTAGCACTTATTTGATAAGACTCCTCTTTTGTGAGATGCCTTCGCTCTCTCTTGTCACAAAGCTCCTTGGTAGACGCGGCTGCTCCACCTAACATTGTAATCCCTGAAAACTTGTAGAGATTATTTGGTTGCTTGACTCCCTTGATCACACTTGATCCCTTTGTAGCTTTGAGTGTCCCCCTTCTAGACTTGAATGTATACCCATTCCTCTCTAAACTTCCAAGAGAAATAAGATTTTTCTTCAATGTTGGAACATACCTTACACCTCCAAGCAACCCAACTGTTCCACCTTGCATCTTCACCTTGACGGTGCCTATGCCATGAACCTTGCACGTAGAGTTATCTCCTAACAAAACTTTGCCTCCACTAGATTCCTTATATGTATGAAACCACTCCTTGTTTGCACACATATGAAAACTGCATCCGGAGTCCAAATACCAAGAATTTGGAGTAGAATTACCTGAAGATACTGCCAAAAGCTCTCCATCGACGAACACGACGTTACTTGAGTTTTCAGCCCTTTTCTTCTTCTTCTCCAGCCATATGGGGCAATTCCTTTTCCAGTGGTCTAGTGAACCACACTCGAAGCAACCATCTTCTTCATCGGAATCATTGGACTTCCCCTTCTTTTTCTTAGATTTGCCATTCTTCTTGCTACGACCTCTCTCATCCGAACCCTTGGCATAAAGTCCCTCACCTTGAGAGCTTTTCCCAGTATTCTGATTCATCTTAACATGTGATATTATGTCCGTGACAACATCATCAAATACCAGAGTTTCTTTGCCAAACATAAGAGTAGTCCTGAAGTGCTTAAACGATAAAGGTAGTGATCGTAAAAGCAATAAAGACTTATCTTCTTCACTGTACTTGGCATCCACCTGTAGCAAATCTGCAACACATCTATTGAACAAATTTAGATGCTCTATGAGATCTCCACCTTCATCGATCTGAAGATTGAAGAGCTGATCCTTTAAGAAAGGCTTATTAGAAAGAGATTTTCCCATATACAGCCTTTCTAACTTATCCCATGTTTCCTTTGCTGAAGCTTCCTTGACGTTGAACATTATGCTATTTGTCAGATGTAACTCAATGGAACTTCTCACTTTCTTGTCTATCTTCAACCAATCAGCATCTGTCGTGCTTGCAGGCTTCTTTTCCACCCCTTCCAATGCCACCTCCAGATCTTGTTGAATCAAGATGTTTAACATCTTTCTTTGCCATTCACACTCCATGTTCTGAGAAATATTTACCATCTGAAAAGAGGAAAAAACGGGGTCTTTGTCTAAACCGGAAACGGCTGGGAAGAGGAAAGGTTCCTTTTTTTAGGGTACTCCCGCAACGTAAAGTTGTCCTTCCTATTGAAAGCCTTGATCGACATCTTCATGCGGTTATCCTTATCATCTGTCATCTAAAACTCTTGAATCCGAAGCTTTGATACCAATTGTTAAGATTAAATCACTATAAGCAATTTAATCCTTTACTTGCACGGATCTTGTTCTTAATAGATTTAAAAGAAACTTGCAAAGAAAGCAAATAGTGAATAAATAAAGGAAACAGTACACCAAATTAACGTGGTTCGGAAATTGCCTACGTCCACGGCGAGCACCCAATAAATTTCACTAACTTTGAGAAGAAATTACAATGATCACAAGAATTCTCTCTCTCTCTTTAGGTCTTAATCTATCTCTCACACTTGAGTTTTTGCTTTTCTTCAAAACTTATGAAGACTTGAGAAACTTACCTCTCCTTGATGTTAATCTTAGGGTTTTTTGAGTCTAAAAAACTTATTTATACCTTATAGGCTTTAGAATACAATTAGGGATAAACTAAGAACCATAAAACCTCCAAAAACTAGGAAAAACACGGAATATCCATGTCTGGGACCGGTTCTCTAGCCATGGAATCAGTCCCACAACAAGAATGTCACCTTGGGAACCCCAAGGACCGGTCCTCCTAGGTAAAGGACCGGTCCTCCTAGGTAAAGGACCGGTCCTCTAGCAACTTGACATGAGAAAACACCCAAAAAAACCCCAAGGACCGGTCCTCCTAGGTAAAGGACCGATCCTCTAGCAACTTGACATGAGAAAACACCCAAAACACTTGCATAGGACTGGTCCTCAAGCCATAGGACTGGTCCTCTGGGACCTCTTTACGGATTTTCCTCCTAAAACAACGCTCCACCTTACCACGAACCTCTTTCAACCTTCCTAATTTCATCCAAACATCCAAGGACACTTCTAAGGACTCCCAACCCTCTTTCAAGCGAGACAAAAACACAACAAATATAAGCCATGGAACCCCTTTCTCCATTTGCCATGGAATCCACACTATTCCCCAGCGTACGCATGTATGCCATATAACCCGGTAGCCCAACACCGTAGCTGAATATATGAATAAGAGATAGATGAGCATCAATTCATGAATAAATTATAATCTATAAAAATTTATATGAAACATCACCAGACGCCTTGAGAGATTGCAATTTCAATATAGAATTCTTAATCAAAAACTAACCTTTAGGGAAAACCTCTCCAAAGTGAATCTGAGCTTAGAAAAATTTAATGTTTAACAAAATCAGACCCATGAAAAATCGATCAGATTTGGCTATTGAAAAAAATATCGGAAAGAAATTGAAACCTTAATCCTAGTAAATTTGGGATAGCCTCCGGGTATTTATCAGAAACATGCGAAAACAAATTAATCCTCTTGTGCCTAAGTTAATGATGAAATCAATCAAATCCCTCACTATTTAAAAAATAAATGAAACAGTCACATATTGCCATCATAAAATCCAAGCTTCCCCGTTACTTAATAATCATCGAACAGACCACTAGGACTCATAATCAAATATTATAATAAAGGCTTTTTAGTAAGATGCCTACCTGAACTTTGACTCGATTTGCATGTTACCACCTAAATTAAAAATTGAAGTAAGTTACCCCCTGAATTAAATTTTGTTTGCAAGTTACCACCTCCATCCATAGCTTTAAGGGTTTTTTGGTCCATTCTTAGGAGAAAAAAAAACTTGGGCGACCAATTACAAATAGCCACATGTACAACTATTTTTCAATTTCTATTTTTCTATTTTTATAAAATTTGAAAATGAATTAAAAATAGCTCCGAACTCAGAAAAATATACAAAAAATTCCTAAAGATTCCTCTTGACTAGTACTAATTTACTATGGAGTCAAATTACCAATTTTCCCTTCAAGAGTTTTCAAAAAATTTCGGAAGTCCAAATTTTTTTCTAAAAAGTTAAAATAAATTTTATAGAATTTCAGTAAAGTTTCAAAAGAATTCTAAAAGAAAATTTAGAAATTATTAAAATCCTATTTTAGAAAAAAATTTTGAGACTACGAGAATTCTAGAATTTATTTTCCTCTAAGACTAAGAAGTCTTTTGGGTAGCAAGCATTCACAAGAAAGGTAGAGTTAGTTTTTAGATGACCAATAGTGCAGACCTTATAATTTTTGGAGTTCGGGAGTTTATCATATTAATTTTCAAAGAGTCTAGAATATTTTAATTTTTTGGAAATAAATTTGATCTTCTCAAATTTTCTATAAACTCTTGAAAGGAAAATTGGTAATTTGACCTCATTGTAAATTAGTACTAGTCAAGACGAATCTATAGGAATTTTTCGTATATTTTTCTAAGTCCGAAACTATTTTTAATTCATTTTCAAAGTTTATAAAAATATAAAAATAGAAATAGAAAAAGGAATGTACATGTGGCCACTTGTAATTGGTCACCCAAAATTTTTTTCTATAAATGGACCAAAAAACTTATAAAGATTTGGATGGAGGTGGTAACTTGCAAACAAAATTTATTTTAGGGGTACCTTGCTTCAATTTTTAATTTAGGTGATAACATGCAAATCAAGTCAAAATTCAGGTAAGTATCTTGCGAAGAAACCTATAATAAATCAAAACACACCCACACAACCATATTGTAAAGATTACAGAGACAAGGAGGGCGTGAGTACCTAAGGTCAATATAAAGTTGCATAGATTAGAACCCTAAATCTTAAAAAAGGGGAAAAGAAAAAAAAAAAAAGGGTAAACCAAGACATGTACCCAAAACCCAATCGCACTATTTCCTCACCTGCAATTGTATTTACAGAAATGTACCATCCACATTTCAAACGTTAGGGAATTACCGATTGAAGGAAAAACCCAACCTTAAATTATTAGAAATTATAATGTTAGGGTTTGAATAAGAACTCATTGATTGATTTGCATAAAGAGAAGTGAAAATAGAGAAGGAAGCGACTCATGGAGGAGCTTCATTGCATGAAACCCTAAATATAAAAATATAAAAAGATTAAACCCAAATCAATTAGGGCGATGAGCTTCAGTGATAGAGAGAAATAAAGAACCCATGATGAGATAGAGAGAAGAGGCCTGAGAGAAAACAAGAATCCAAGAGAGATGATTAATCATACCTTTTGGCTACAATCCAGGATGATGAGGCAAATCACGCAAGCTTGGCCACCACTGTTGATGCCAAGGTGAACCACATACGTGACAACGACTTTGACCATGAGAATGAGAACGAGGGCGGTGAATGTGGTCTCGATCAATGAGGGTGTGTGAGAGAGAGAGATAGAGACAGAGAGACAGAGAGACAGGGAGAGAGAGGGTGAGTAAAGTCTGAGAGTACTGAATCTGTTTGTGTCTGAGAGGGATGGTATCGGGTGAGTATCTGAATGTGGTCAAGTGTACGAGTGTTGAGAGATCGTGATCGTGTAGAGTTAGGTTCTAGGCCCAAAATTGAACGCCTTTTTTTTTTTTTCCCCTCATTCTCTCTCTCTCTCTCTCGCACAAATGACTGAATTTGATACTTGATTTCTGCTGGTTTCATTGAAAATTCTGCGTCTTCAGACATTTTTATTCCAATTTTCCTCATGGGTCACTGGTAAATTTGTGATTCTCTTTCCGCATATTGGATGGATTGGCTTAATTTCTTCATTGCTCATTGGTGAATTGGTTGCAGTATGTGTGTGTGTGTGTGTGTTTATATGTGTATCAACTTTCTTCTCTCATCCTTTGATTTTGTTGTTCCAAAAATGGGATGGCTGGAATTTTTTGGGATCGACCATTTTCATATCAAATTTTTTGTGTTTTTCCCATTATGTTTTGAATTTTTTCTTCCTCGGTTATTAGTGAATACACAAATGCACACAAAAATGTATATATGTATGTATATGAACTATCTCTTCTTTTTCTTTCCTAGGGCATGGGCTTCTTTTATGGTCACTTTTCACAACCTCAGAGGTCGCTTGCACTGGACATGGGCTGTGCCTACATATGGCTTTCAGGTCAGATTCTGTTAACTCTTTGCTAATCGTACCCCTCATTAAGAACCCCACATCCTCAAACCGTACATCACAGTATATATATAACTCTTCAACAATTAGTTTTAGACTAAATACTCTAATTTTTATAATGGTCAGCTGAAATCTGTATTACATTTTGCTTCCTATGCATCGAGCATATGAAAGTGTACGTCATAATATATAATTAAAGTAGATTTACCATAACTTTTGTTTAATGATTTTTTATTTGGTTATATAGTCTGCAGTAATTTTTACCATTTGCTCTACTTATTTCTTGTTACTTTCTTCTTTTGGTTTTCTTACTGTGTTCAGGAAAAAGAGGCAGCTAAAACAATCTTGGAAGCAACAAGTACCAATATTGTCATCAGCTGCCAGCATCAGGTTCACTAGCTTCTCCCTTGTTGGGTGTTTGTAATTAGTGTACTAATGTTGGGTGTTTGTATTAATGTTGGATTATGGGACAGAATAAGTGTCCCATAATCCATATATAGTGTACTTGAAAAACAACAATAATAACGAATACAAATAAAGAATAAAAATATGGAAACAACTAGCATTTTTGGGTGGATTTAATTTCACACTGTCTTCAGCAGATTATTGGGGATTGGGCCATTGCTTGTTGAAGCAAGAGGTCCCCTCCTAAAAGTCTTTGGAATGGTCCTTACTCTTTTCGATCTATCTCCAGTTTGGTCAATCAATGGCCTAAGCAATTTTTTTTCTTCATGCATAAATTAATGTATGCATCTGATATGGAGAAGGACAAGTGCTCTGACTAGTCCAGTGAGTCCTACAAGCTAGTCTACATGTTTTTGGCCAGGAGTTGTAGAGTTGCAAACATGTTAAGAGTTGAGAGTTGAGACCATTCAATTCTCTTACAACCCTATCAGTAAGCTCAAAGTGAACTTCGTGCGTACTCCCCCAATATTGATTTTGTTTCAGAACTCTGTTTGGGATAATAAAATTCTGCAGAATCACTTGCATGAACCACCTTCTTAAGTACTTCTACACTCTTAAGTAGCATCCACTTGAAAAACTCCCAAGTCTCAGCTAGAATTTTCACTAGCTAGCACAGTAGCATCATTTGCCTTTCTCACTCATTTGATTAATTGCATTGAGTTTTTGTTATTTTTCTTGAATCTGGCTAACCTTAGATTGATCAAGTTATGTGATCAATACTTTTTAGGCATATCCGCACATATACTTGGAGAATTGTTGTTCTTGTGAGTTCCCTTGGTCATTTATGTGGGGACTTGCTACCTTGAGAAGCTTTTGGCTTTGGAGCAATCATGTACTTCTCAACATGATGGCATTGATGGGGAGATGATGTTCATGGAGTTGCACATAGATATATTTAGAATAGGCTTTCTTTTTCTTTTTTCTTTTTTTTCTTTTTCCTCTTATAGGCTTAAGTTTTGTTGTTGAGCATATAAATTTTTTGATATATTGAATATCAAGTTGTATATTTTGATAAATATATAAAACATATGTATGTATAATTTTGTATGTATGATTTTGGTATATATTATACAAGTTGTATGATATATTATACATATATCAAGTTGTATATTATGTTTTGTTTTGTATATTAGTAGAGATTTGACTGCAATAACAGCAAATGTTCCTCCTGTTGATGGAACACATCATCATCAAATTCTCAACAACAGCACCTGTTGCAGTTTCAGCTTTAGAAGCCACATACGATGCAACAGCAGCAACCAGCTATGGCAGCGCGAAGTAATGCACATAATGCTGCCAAATTCCCAAACAACGCCCCTGTTTTCTCACAGGCTCTAATACAATACAATAATTCAGTCCAATCTCCACAGTTCAAGAACTCAACCATCATGAGTTTCCCCAACAAGAAGGAATTAGAGCTTCACAAGGTCAGACTCAAATATCTTTTGGGGGAATCCTCAAGTCATCCTTACCACCACCACAAGGGCAACATATACCCCCCAACAACCAATCCTCATCTAAATATGGTTTCTGCAGGAGGCAAAGCTTGTTACCAGTTTCTACATAGCGCAAACTTGTCGAAGATCTGGTTCACACCCAACAAACCCAGCAGAGAGAAACCGAGTGAGAACAGAGGAGAGAGATAAAGAGAGAGAAAGAGAGAAAGAAAGAAAGAAAGAAAGAGAAAGAAAGAGAGGGAGGGTGGGCTGCCGCCGGAGTCTGGCGAAACCGCCGGCAGGTAAGGTGGGGAGGGGGGAAGGAGAATTGGGATGGGGGAGGGAGGATCGGGATGAGGAAGGGAGGGTCTGCTCCTCCTCCCCTTTCTTTTGGTTTGTTTTTTATTTTTATTATATTTGTTTTTCCATTAGTTTGTTTTTTACATTGTTTTTTTATGGGTTTTTTTTTAATATTTCCATTTGGACTAAAAAAGTGTTTAAAAAGTCCACATGCGGAAAAGAATTTTTCTGCCGGCCCACTTATTAATGTAGGTACTGTAGCACCGTTACTGTAGCATGCTACAATATTTTTTTTTTAAAAAAAAACAACAGTTTTTATTCTCTATACGTAAAGAATTGTTACTGTTAAATAGTAACTATTCTAATTTTCTAAAAAAACAAGACAACTATACATATTTTACTTTTTTTTTGGCATAAGCACTTCAAAAATAGCATAAAGCAACAAAATGAAACACATTAATTTTTTTTTTCATATCTAAAAAATTATTACTGTTGAACAGTAATAACCAATTTATACAAATTTTACATATTTTTTTTTTGTATAAACACATCAAAAATAGCATAACAATAACAATCATATTATTTTTACTGTCGGGTGTAACAATCACCTTATTGTTACTGTCGGACAGTAACAATCGCATTATTGTTATTGTCGGACAGCAACAATCGCATTATTGTTCGCATTAATGTTACTGTCGGACAGCAACAATCACCTTATTGTTACTGTCAAACAGTAACAATCTTATTATTACTATAAAAAAACTAATATATAGCCACTTATGTATGTAATTGGTACATTTTCCTCCTTACTCTCATCACCTCATTGGTACATTATTATAAATGTCAACAGGACAAATTTTTAAGCCTCAACAATTCATAGATATGAACTCTTTCACACAACACTGAAGTACCATGCTTAAAACCGGCCAAGAGATTTTTTAACTGGCATTCCACGAGATAATTGTAACCTAGTAGAGTGGACAATATCTGTAAAACCAAAAGCATAGGAAAATGGTATCATCACCCAAAATGTCAAACTTTCACATAATAAATTATTAGGATTTATATACCTCAAAAGTCTTATAAAGAAAATTGCTACTCACTTCATCCTCATCAGATTCATCCTCTGAAGCATCTGAACTGCTGGATGCGGCTTTCTTAGCAACTGTCCCATTTTTTGCAGCAACTGGCTTTTTCGCAGAAGCAGCAGGTTTCTGCAAACATCAAGACAGATTGTCTATGGGTAGATCAATTCTGAGACTTCTAAATATCCTGTCTTCTTTTCTGTTCCCTTGATAAAATTCAGATTCATCAATGCATAATCACATCTATATTCTATATAAGAATGAGAACAGCCTTGCTGTTACTTCCATATCCAAGTATTGCATTCAACTAGGCCCAAACAAAGTTTAAACCCAACCATATAAAGTCACCTACATACATCACATCCCGAGTGTAGAGTTAATAACATATGGAAGCTAAAGAAATGGGAAATTTACAAGAGTTTTTTGGGAAGATAAAAGTCATTACCAGAAACTTGGAGAATTCCAGTGATGCGTCCCAAACAGTAGTTCCCAAATGCTTTGAATTAGGATCCTACGGAAAATGAGAAAAACTAGCCACTGTAGCATTCAACTAGGCCCAAACAAAGTTTAAACCCAAACATATAAAGTCACCTACATACATCACATCCCGAGTGTAGAGTTAATAACATATGGAAGCTAAAGAAATGGGAAATTTACAAGAGGTTTTTGGGAAGATAACAGTCATTACCAAAAACTTGGAGAATACCAGTGATGCATCCCAAACAGTAGTTCCCAAATGCTTTGAATTGGGATCCTACGGAAAATGACAAAAACTAGCCACTGTCAGGGAAGAACTTATTAAGATTGACAAAAGAACTATTGTAGTTGATTAATGGGTAACTCATGCAACAGATCGGATACAAGCTATGGTATGCAATACACATGCAGATGGTAGATCGGTAAAAATAATCATATAGAAAAGTAAACAGCAAAATAGTTGTACGCATAAAAGTATGCAATAAACATGTAGATGGTAAATCTCTATAATATCTGATTCTAAAGGTGTTACTTAACAAAATAACAGCAATCCCAAAAACAGAAACAAAACATCAAAAAAGAAACAGAAAAAACCTGAGCGAACTGCAAGTCATGGCCCAAAACTTCTTTTGCATCTTTGCGTCAACCTTCTTCTTCTAAAGAGCCTGATCTCACTCTTCATTCTTCTGCTTCTTTGCACTCACTGCCTTCTCTATTGCATTCTCAGCTTCTCTCTCCTATTTCTGCCAGCCAAGATCTATCTCACTCAGGAACTTGGGACCTAGGTGTAGAGCATATATTCTTAATCAATATAGCTACAAATCCCACACAACTATCAGGACCATTCTAATATTTCAAAATTACAAAATCTCAAAATTGACAAGCAAGATCATGGGGGAAAGAGAGCCCATGATCAGAGAAGTAAGAAAATACCAAAATCAAGTTGAGTTGTGCCGAGTTCGCCAGATACTGGCCGAAAAGTCGCTGCTGTTTAGCGTCGATCTGCCGCTGTCGTTAGGTAGATGGACGATTTGTAACGACCCGTACCTTTTAAGTACACTATAATAGGGCCCAATGTTGACTTTCGATTCTAGTAAGATTTTAGCTTTGACTTTGGGTCCGTTAGGAAGGTCTTGAGCTCACGAGTTCATAGACACGCGGCATGGGTTATTTAGAACCCCGGTTAAAAAGTTATGAACGTGATAAAAGAGCTCAAGGTTGACTTTTTAAATTACTTGGAGTTTAGAGCTGACCTTGACATGGTTACGTAGAGCTCGACTCCACATGACATGGGTACGTAGAGCTCGACTCCACGAGTTCGCAGACACGAAGCATGCGTCCATCGGAGCTACGGTTTGGAAGTTACGAATGTGGGAAGCGAGTGGCAAACTTGTAATTTTTGCAAAGATGAGATTTAGAAATCAAAAGTCCAGATTCTTCTAGACTCTCTGTCTCTCTCCACTCTCACGCATACCTCTTTATATTTTTCTCTCTTTTCTTTTTTTCTCGAGTGTTCTCTCACTTTCAGTCCTCTGTTTCTCTTTGTGAGTGAAATACGACCCATTTCTGAGCTCCAAATGAGAAAACTCAAAACTAGAGAAATGTTCCTTTATGTGTCTAGTTTCTACCCTCCAAAAATCAGATTGATTCGTTGAGTATTGAAATCTGTAGAGGCTTCGTACTGTTGCTGACTCAAGCAGATCCGCTGATCTTCCTCCCTTGGTTTCGGCCTCCTCCAAGCTCCAATCTTCAAAGTTTTTGGTGGGTTTTTCTCCACTAGGTATGGGCTTTCTTTTCCCACTAATTTGGTTATTCAATTTCGAGTATTTTATAGGATTGAAACCTTGGGTGTTGGAGACCCATTTCGGGTTTGACTTGACTAACTGATGTTGTTAGTTGATTTGTGCAATTGAAGGATAAGACACGAATTAGGGGTGATTAGGGACTAGATTGGTGGATTGAATTTGAGGAATTTGAAGAATTTGGAAGTGTGAGATTTTGGGGGTTAAGCCATTTTCGGGTTTAACATGGGTGCTTGAAATTAAATCAAATTGTTAGGTGTTCTAGGTAATTTCCGCCATTTGGAACATATAATCGAAGTTTGGAACGAGAAATTTAGAAAATTATTGAGGAAATTGGAAGTTTGATCATCGGTGCTTACGCCCATTTCGGGGTTTCTAGAAATTTAAGGTGTTACGATGATTTAATTAAAATCGGGCGTGATTTTCACCTTTAGGAACGATTAATTGAGGTTTAGAATAGTTGGTTTGAAGGAAATCGGGGAAATGGTGACTTTGGGGCGAAATTAGACACTTTTTGGTTGTCGAAACGACCTCTGGACGACCCTCGGTCGAGTTCTGTAGTAAAGGAGAATAATTGGGGAAATTACCGGATTAAGAAAATGAACTAGTGGCGTGGGATTTTGAGTCGAGAAGGAAATTTAGTTGGGTTATGGGTTGAATCTAGAATTATGAAGCGAAAAGCCTAGAACTCATACACTCTAGTTTTTCAATTATTATTTTGAAGTTTATCCTAACGAAAGCTATTCTTATTTTAGGCGATACTCCCGAGGCTCGAGACGATCCAGCCGGAGATCAAAGCTAGGTTATCTCTGTGAGTGGACTTGTTTATAAACTTCTTGATTTAATTTATATTTATATTGAGTTTTATTTGAGCCTTGATTTAATTATTTAGAAATATTATTTGGTTCGTGAGTTTAGTTTCCAGATTTCTTAATTAAGTTGATTTAGACTTTGAATTTGGAATTAGTTATTCTGGATTTCATGCTTTAGCGAGACAGAAAGAAATTCAAAATGTTTTCATACTTGAGTTTTTGAGATAACGTTGGAATTCAAGGGTTTATGAAAATATTATTTCAAGGATTTATCAGTTGTGGTTTGAGAAATAAGAAATGGATTTAAAATGCCGTGTAAGTACCCAGCTACAAATAAGCTCAGTACAAATAAGCTCAGTAAGGTCTTTGGGACCCATCGTGACACACACATAGGCTTTGGGCCGTGTGTTGCGGTGCCTCGCCCTTTGGGGGCAGCTCTGCGTGCACGTATGACCAGTTATTTGCCCTGCCTGTACGATGCAGAATTCCGTACAGGTGTATGGCCAGTTAGCTTTGCCCTGCCTGTACGATGTAGAATTCCGTACAGGTGTATGGCCAGTTAGTTTTGCCTTGCCTGTACGATGCAGAATTCCGTGCAGGTGTATGGCCAGTTAGATTCGCCCTGCTCGTACGATGCATCATTCCGTGCAGGTGTATGGCCAGTTTTCCAGGGTACTTAGATGGTGGTTTTATGAGTTGCTTTCCAAAAAATGAATTTTAGAAAGATCTATTCTATTATTACATTGATTCGAAATCTGTATGAAATAGTTTTAGAAAGAAAAAGAGTTTTAAAACTGGGGGATTTCCAAAGGGAGATGTGAGGTTTTGATATTAACTTATTTTTGGGTATTTTTACTATAATAAATGAATTGTGTTATAATCTTAAGTTTAAACACTTTTATCTCCGTCCACTCATTGAATCGTCTCATTAGTTTATCTTTTTTTGTCGTTTTAAATTTTTTCCCCAGGTTGTAGCGGTGGAACGGTGGGGCCAAGGACGTCGAGGTAAACTAGGAAACTTTTGAAATTTGTAGGAACTAACTGGAACTTGTAACTTTTACTCCTTAGTTAAACCTGTGGTACCGCTTTAATAATTTAGTTAAATACTTAAATTAAGTTGGTTGGAATTTGTTTGGGTCGAAGACCCTTTTGGTTGTGGTAGAGGAGCTGTAAATGCTTAGAAGTGTATTTGCAGGTCTCGTGGAGAAAAGGGTGAGTCCAATTTCAGGGGAGGTTCTGCCGAATTTTCGGTAGAATTTTCCTGGATATTGGATTCCCGCAGGATCACTCCAAGTTCCAGGGTGGAACTCGGGGAAGGTCCTGTCAAATTATAATTACCTCCACTATAAAAAGAGGTGATGGATGTGGGTACACCACCAAATTATCAATCTATAAATAGGACAATATTGCAGACACAGACAATAACAATGGCTCCAATGCTCAAATTCAATGTGCAAGTGAGTAAACCGGAACTGATCCGACCCGAGAAACCAACCCCACGAGAATTCAAGTACCTATCCAACATTGATGACCAACAAGGCCTAAGAAACCACATACCATTTGTGCATTTCTATGACCATGACCCCCCCTCATCATCATCATCATCACCACATCAAGAAGAAGACCCAGTTGTGATGATAAAAGAGGCCTTGGCCAAGACTCTTGTTCATTACTACCCGGTGGCCGGACGGCTGAGGCATGCCGATAAGGGCAAGCTTGTGGTGGACTGTTGTGGTGAGGGTGTGGTTTTCCGTGAAGGCAATGCTGATATCAAAATGGCACAACTTCGCCAAGTTGAGGGTGGGTTGAAGCCACCCTTTCCTCAATGGGAATGTTTTCTTGTGGATGATTTGTGGGGCAGTGTCCTCACCACTGATTCACCCTTGCTTCGCATGCAGGTTTGTCATCATCATCATTTCATCATGCATATATATATTGACATCATAATCGATTTAAACATGTTCGCCCAAAGGTCAATGTGCTTCCACATTACCAAATATGAATTATTCAAGCGTTAAGCTTGGATAACGCCATATATACAGTCTTACATATTATAGCTTATAAGGGTTTGATCTACTATCGATTACTTTAGATTGAATATCTAGATTTATTCGTAGTCATCATTATATACACAGTAATTGATAAAATAAAAAGTCATATTAAATTAATGTTAAAAAACCCCACCTATGTTTTTAAAAATGTTTAAAAATCCACGATATATATAGACTTGCTGAACAAAATTGCTTGGCTCCGTTACTAGCTTTTTGATTAATTGAATGCCTGGGAAGTATCGATTAACCTTGAATAAGTTTATTTAGACCCTGTTAAGGGCAAGGAGTTAAATTTCGGTTCTGTGGAAATTTTCGATGGAAGTTTCAACGGAAATTTCGATTTCGCTAGGGTTTTGAGAGAAATAATGGAAATTACTATTAAAATATGAAAATTTTGAATAAAACTTTACTATATGTTTATTTAATATATAATCTACTATATTGATAAAAAAAATATTGAAGAAACCAAATTTTATAATAGGTTTCATGTGTTAAGGTGATTATAATGCGTGCTGGAGACAAATACAGTTAAATAAAATAGTATAATTAATAAATGAAATTAGTATATTATTTATATTTTATATTTTTTAGGATAAGATATAAAATATTAGAGATTTAGACCTTTTAGGGTATTTTTAAATACTTTTTGATATAGAAATCTATAAGGGTTTAGGGTTTAAAAATAACAAAACGAAACTCCAAAACCAAAAACCAAACGAAATCTCAAAAATAAAGACCAAATGAAACCCAAATCTAAAGAACTAAACAAAATCCCAAACTATTTTTTTTTCAATTGTCTAAATATCTTAAACGGTCAAATCCCAATTAATTCTAAATTTTTTTCTTTTCTTTCATTCCTTTTTTCCTTCCTTCTTTTTTTTCTTCTTTTCTTTTTTTTTTCCTTCCTTTTTT
>QANT01002513.1:0-29976 GCA_003254885.1 Purshia tridentata
TATTATTTTCGTTAAGAGATTATTTATTGGGATTCTCTGGTTATTGTTGAGTTTTAACAGGACGTATCTCATTTTTGGGTAAGGTTTTTTATTTACAAAGGAGATGCTGCCGATTTTTCGGTATGATCGGGGCCCATGTCTTGAGATGTGGCGTTCCCAACAGGGTCGTCTCAGGGTAAACTCCGGGGCGGTCCTGTCACAATCGGTTAGTCCACAAGCGTAGCTCACACTTGGTGCCACATCTAGGTCATCAAGCTTCGTTGATGGCTTCATCACACACCATTTGCGCTCCAAGTAGTGCACACTTTTTGCTGGAACTAAAGACCCTGAATTTGTTGTGCCAAGGTTAAGCTGGTATTTTGGTATTCCATCAGATGTAAAGATTCCCTAGCGTCATTCAAAATTTCCTGTATCAATGCTTTTTGCATCCTCGTCAATTAAACTAAATAGATAGGCATCAATTGGCCAGGTCTCATTGGGGTTCATTTGACACCCAATATGTGGGGCATGAAACCTTGGTTGAACCTCTGAGCATAAACTAGGTTAGCATTCCGGTCTCCGTCAGTTGGCCATCCAATCTCTTTGACTATGATTGGTAAATTTCCAAAACCATTGTTTTGCGAGGCCCGCACAAGAGCGTCATAATTTGCATCAAACATATTGTAGTAGCTTAAACTACCATCACCAATAGGTGATGCATTGCCATCAAAGAATGCATAATCAACATGGAAGTTAAAGTCAATGTAAAGGCTTATAAAGGGGTAAATGTTCACGGTAAAAGGGGCACCATTGTCACTCAAGAACTTGACAATTTAAAGCATTAGATCACGGATATCAGCTTGAAAATCACCCTTGGACGGAAGCTCATTCGAACTCACATAAATGTCAGCATTTTGGGGTACAGTCACCTTTCCTTGTGTCACGCCCCGAATCTAAAATATACCTATATATCTCAGATTTAGGTGTGAATTACATCCTAATTGAAGTAAATTAATTAACTCCAACCAAAATGTGATATATTCTAGCATAAATTAAATTCATTGACCTAGAAATTAAAACGAAATTCTTAAATAAGTCAATGTAAACTATTATTTTACATCAGAATAGGTGGGTCCCAAAATACAGAGTAATTGATTGTTGAAGTACATTTATTTGCTACTAATAGTGGAATAATAAGCACAGCAATTTCCTAGGCATCACTTGATGTTCCTTCTTGAAATTAGCACCTGCACAAGCCTGTTAACGGCGTGAGCTTTACAACTTATAGGGGCTTTTAGCTCCTCATGGACAATTATTACACTTGATCAATATTTAACAAAATAGTAAATAATCACTGTCAATCATGCGTGCAAAGATGAACAATGCATGTACTCATTCCTTATTTATTCCCATTGACACACATACAAGACAAACAGGCCTACACGTCCCATACCATGCATCTTACCATTATGGCCCCGAGTGTCCCATGTATGAGCCAACACCCGTCCGTCCCTAAACCCCAAATATTTTAAATTTTTTTTTTTCACTTTTCCTTCAACAATTCTTCCACAATCATGAGATCACTAAGTACATCTCCCTTTCTTTTGAGTGTCTTCAATAAACCACGAGACCACCAAGTTCATCTCCCTCTCTCCTTGGTATCTCAATTAATCATTTTTTTTAACATTGTTCACAACCATACTTTTCTCATGCACTTTTGATTATGCATGTAATGCCATAATCAATAATGGAAATTAAATGATCATGCCCACAAATATATCTTCACTATCATGATAAATGATAAAAATGGTAATAAACATCAAGCCATATAACTTTATAATTAATTTTATAAACAATAATAAAGATTGAACAATGATAATAAGAGAATAACCATAATAATTGAACTGACAAGAATGAGAACAGTTTGAATTGAATAAAATAGAATACACAGAGATTATACTAAGGAACAATATATATATATATATATATATACAATTATATAGTCCAGTCATTGGGTACGACCTACCTTAATAAATTTCTTGAAGAATTCTGTTGATGCTAAAATTCTTGCTGGGCCTAATTTTAACAATCAACAATGAATCAATCAACTACAAGCCCANCCACCGCTTGAACGTTGCGCTCGCTTCGAACTTCTTCGTCTCCTCGAATGGTCGAAACCTCCCGTGGGGTGTACCTGCAATGACACTCCGATGCCAAAAATGAGTGAAATAACCCTTAAGTATTTCTTAATATATCTTTTCTCTTGTCTAGTTTTTGTTTTTCCGTCCCCTTTCATGGGATCGCAACATCTCTTATATAGCAAAAATAATCCTACCGTTATCTTTTCGCCATTTTCTTCCCGTTATTCTTCTTTAATGCATTTGATCGTTGGCGCCTTTATTCGGGTTCGTGGGTCATTAAGGACGAGATTTATACGGGTTCTGTTTTTAATATTTTACCGTTTTTCTACCTTGGGTTTTAATTTGCGTGAACCTTTTGGGCCTTACTACGTGATTGGGCTTCCCTTCAGCTGGGCCTGGTTCTACTCCTCCATTCAGGGCTCGGGCCCAATTATTTCTATCGCCCACATTGCCCCCTTTTTCTCTCTGCCCTCCACGTGTCGAACGCTGGTGGGTAGAGGGAAAAATGACGGCGTAAGTCGAAAAGGCGACCTTTGGTCATTCCGAGGCAGGTCTTTTCGACCTCTGCCCTTCTCGGGCTTCCGAGCTTCCCCAACCACTTATTTTTCGAAAAATCCCCTATTTAAATAAACTCTCTTCCTCTTTCTTCTTCATATTCTTCGATCTTCTCCACAGTGACTTTTAAGAACAAAAAACAATTCTCGTGAGATTTTGCGTCTTTCCGACACTCGCCCAAGGGTCTTCGGTGTTTCCTAGCTTGCTTTTCTCCCTTTCTCCCGCGTAAGTCTTTCTTCCCTTTTTATTATGGGTAAACTCACCCAAATGGTCTATCACTGGGATCCTTCGGCAGAACAACTTAAAAAAATAGTTAGGGATTACGAGATACCTCCCACTGTCAAAGTTCAATCCCTTCCAGCAAATTGTAGTGTAACCACCGGGGAGGGTATTCTAGAGGGATCGCTAGTAATTTCTGCCGATTCCCTTCAGTATGTCAGATTTCCTCTTCATCCCCTTTTTCACGTTATTTTTAATAAAATGGGTGTTCACCCTCTTCAACTAAACCCCAGTTGCTTCCAACTGATTTCTGCTCTTCTGGGCTTTGGGCTTTCCGTGGGGGCGGCCTTCGGGTTTGTTGACTTCTTCTTCTGTTACAAGTGGAGTAAGGTCAACGAGCTTGATGGGTCCTGCACTTTCTACTTCACTCCAAAACCCGATGCCCCTAAACTCTTTCACGATCGCCCTACCTCTCATTGTGGTTGGAAAGGTAGGCCGGTGATGTTGACCGGCGAGTGGGCTGCCCCCGAACTCATCAATGTGCCTCTCCCAACCCGTTTTTCCCATTCCCCTGGTATTCCTCATTTCGATGAATATCATCATCTTGATACTGATGTCATTTGCCAGCGTTTATCGATCACTAACGTTCTTCGCTTTCTTTTTCCAGATAAAACTTGTTTTACGGAGGCCAGGTTAGTCCACGATAGGTTGTTGGCCCTTAAGGCACATTTCGAGCTTGGCAATCCGAAGCACAGCATCGGCTGGTTTTCTACGCCTCGGATTCTCCATCGAATTAGTTCCCAGCGCCAGTCCATTATTTACGCGCCTTACTCCGAGGAGCAACGCTCGGGCTTCGAAGGTTATGCTCCCAGAGACTTCGTGGGTGGCTTAATCTTGCGTTCGGAGGACTTGGCCTTGACTAGCGACGGAAGGAAAAGGATCGAACAGTTGAGAGCAAGATTCAAGGCTCAAGTCGACGTTCTTTCGGTGGATTCTGAAGAAACTGCTTCTGACACTGAGGGAGTCGACATGTAGCGAAGAAAGCTCGAGCTCGCGAAGGACCCCATCCTCGAGAGAAAGAGAAAAAGAAATGATGGGAAGGCCCCTCCGAAGGTAAAGACGACAAAGGTCACTCCGATGATCGAGGAGGGACCTGTTCCCGAAGTTCGGGTGTCTTCGACAGCTGCTTCTATCGACCCCCCTCCTTCGATAACCGCCACACAAAGTCCACCGCCTCCTCTGACCACCTCTTCTCCCCCTCGAATAGCGAGTTCGAGTGCTCGTCCTACCGCTCCCCTTCCTCCGTTCATCCCAGACATGAAGAGGTCCAACGGAACCCGAGTTCTGCTGAGTGACTCGGCCGTTCACGATGAAAGTACCGCGATCGCTATTACAAGGGGTTGCGTGCTTCCAAGAGATGCTGCTGGGGTCGCTCAGCTAAATGACGGGGCTCTCATCGCTGCTACCCACGTGGCGAGTTATACAGTAATTAGTTCTTCAATATTTTAGTTCTCTTCGAATGCCTCTTTTCGTATATTGACTGTCTGCCTTTCTTTTTGCAGATAAACATGCTAAACGTGGACTTGACTAGTCGTCTGCTGGCGATCAAGCATGAACTTCGTCAGGAGGCTGAGAAGGGGGAGGCTGCCAGAAAGAAGTTTGCCAATGCCGAGGCGTTACTTTCTCAAGTCAAGAAGGAGCTGGCAGAGGCAAATGCCGGTCGATGCAGAGCCGAAGAGGATAAGGATCTGCACGTGGAGAACTTCGAAGGTGCACAGAAGGAGCTCGAAGCTTCTAGGGCTCGAGTGGCTGAATTAGAGAAGGAGCTGGCGGTCGAGAGGGCTGAACGCCAAGCTGAGTTCGATGATTGCCAAACCTTGATTGGCATTGATCGAGCTCGGTTTTTCAGGCTTGGTTGGGTTCAGAGGGCCGAACCTGAAGATGGTCGCCTCTACGAGGGCCCTGATGCTGTGGATGCTCTTCAAGGGGTCAAGGAGCCATAGGACTTCCTTCTGGGGATGCGTCCAGGCGATCGGGCCCCTGCCTCGAGCCCTTCTTCTGATGAAGAGGTTGTTGAACTTCCAACTGAGAATCCTTCCTCTGCCTCCGGTGCTGATGCTTCTTTTGTGCCCCCTTCGTCTTCGGAGATTGCTGCTTCTAATCCCCTGCCCGAGACATAGTCTTCTATTTTTTCTTATTTTTATTCTGTTTTTTTTTTTGTACTGAATATTTTAGAACTTAATTCTCTAATTTTTGGTGATTAATTTAATTTCGATATTTCCTTCAAATTTTGTGTTTTATGCTTTAATTCTGTTGATTTCGAAATTCGAATTTTAATTACTGAAATTAAAACACAAATCGTAACGTAAAGCCCCATATTTAATGACAACATAAAGTTCGTATTTCTGGGAAATTTTTCTAAGTATAAATACCTGCTCTATCTTACCTTTGATTTCACGAAAGTCGTGCTTACTGTGCATTGCCTTGAGATATTCATGGGTAAAGATCGTAAGATAAAACTTCACCTTGAGCTTCGGGCAAGCAAAAAGAGAAAAAAAGTTGCATCGTCTGAGCTTTCTGTTTCCTTGAGCTCTTCGGATTCAATGGACTCAAAGGCTGCTGCTAGCTTTTCCTCGAAGTCCCGTTCTTACTCGAGGCCTAATGTAATGGAGCCCAGAAATGATGTCTCCAATCCCTTGTCCTCGATACACAAATCGGAGGGTCCTCGTTCGCTTCGGTCGAGTCGACCTCCTTTTCTGAATCGACCCCATTGCTTTGAGGCTAGGCCTTCGAGAAGAAGTGTCGATTCGATCCATTCTTCGAGGATCCTCCTCGAATGTCGTCTTCGTGATGCACGTTTTGACTTGACTTTAGCTAGCCGGGAAGTGGATCGTCTGAAACAACTTCTCCACGAAGCGCGCTGTTTTACCAGTTCAGCGCATTCCACGGGTTTCCAGGATGGTTTCACCCAGGGGTGCAACTATTTCAAGTCAAAGGCTCGCGCACTTTTTCCCAATCTGGATTGGGAATGCCTGAACGAAGAGGTGGTCATTCCATGAAGGGCTCCTTGAGTTTCGAGCCTTTGTCATTCGTGCATTTCTTTTTTGTAACCTGTTTTTTTTTTATTTTAATAAAAAGATGAGCTTTTTTCTTTCCTTTGCATATATTTATTTCGAATGTGTTTCTTTGGACGCCTTCTTTCGAACGTTCTATATTTCAATTGTTGCCCTATTACGTTCGTAATGAACGTCTTCTTTCGATCATTCATTGCACCGACCGAAGACGTTCTTCGCATGCATGTGTGTCATTACTAGAGCATTCAGTGCTTCGTACGTAATTTCTTCGAACGCCTTCTATCGAGCATTCACTGCTTCGATCGAAATACGTTCGGAGCGTACGTGTTTCCTTGTGCCTTATTCTTTCGAGCATTCAGTGCTTCGATCTTGTCACACGTGACTTCTTTGAACGCCTTTTTTCGAGCATTCACTGCCTCGATCGAAAACGTTCGAAGCGCACGTGTTTCCTTGTGCGTCATTTTTTCGAGCATTCATAGCTTTCGATCGAAGGCGTTCGAAGCGCACGTGTTTCCTTGTGCGCCATTCTTTCGAACATTCACAGCTTTCAATCGAAGCGCTCGGAGCGTACGAAGACGTATGCTTTAACGTTTTCTAAGTCACTTATCGCATATGTGATTTTTACTGGAATTCATCAATCGTTATTAATATCAATATACTGTTACATAAGTAAGGAAGATTTCAAACATAATATTTTTTCAAATGAATAGCATTCCAAGGTCTCGGCAGTTCCTTCCCAGTCCGGAGTTCTCGAAGTTTGTAGGCCCCCTTTCCGAAGACTGCCATGACTTCGTATGGGCCTTCCCATACTTTTTTGAACTTTCCAGATTCTGGTAGTTCCCCCGACTTAGGTCCTTGGTCCATAATTCGTTTCAAGACCCAATCTCCAATTCTAAAGGTTTTATGGCGTACCTTCTGGTTGAAATGTCGGGCTGCCACGCTGTGGTAGTTTGCCAACCGAATTGATGCTGCCATCCTCTTTTCTTCTGCAAGGTCTAGAATGTGTCGAAGTTGAATGGCGTTCGATTCCTCATTTTCGGCTGACAACGTTCTTGTGGTTGGCAATCCTATCTCCATGGGGATTACTGCTTCTACTCCGAAGGTTAGGGAAAACGGTGATTCTCCAGTTGGCCTTCGTTTAGTAGTCCGATACGCCCACAGAACATGATGGAGTTCGTCATGCCACTTTCCCCTGGTGCCTTCGAGTCGTCTTTTGATATTGTCGAAGATTGTCCTGTTCGTCTTCTCTGCCTGTCCATTTGCTTGGGGGTAGCTTCGAGAGGAGAAATGGAGTTGAATTCCCTTTTTGTCACAAAATGTTCTAAACTTCTTGTTGTTGAATGGTGTGCCATTGTCCGTGACTATGGCTCGTGGCACTCCGAAACGACATATGATATTTCTCCAAACGAATCGAACGACAGTGGTAGCATCGATCGTTCCGTAGGCCTCTGCCTCGACCCATTTGGTGAAATAATCCGTCACGAGGAGTACGTTCCTCTTTCCTCCAGGGGCAGTTGGCAATGGTCCCACAATGTCCATACCCCATCTCGCGAACGGCCATGGTTCCCACGTTGAATTCAAATCCTCAGCTGGTTGTCTGCTTATGGGTGCGTAGCGTTGACACTGGTCGCATTTCCGAGCATAAATTTCTGAATCTTTTGCCATGTACGGCCAAAAGTACCCTTGCGTCAGTGCTTTGTGGGCCAAGCTTCGTCCTCCAGCATGGTTTCCACATGAACCATCATGAATTGTTGAGAGTAGCCATTCAGCTTGAACTGGATCAAGACAGCGCAACAATGGCCCTGAAAAAGATTTTCTAAACAACACGTTATCGATCAAAACATACCTGGCTGCTCGCATTCTTAGTTTCCGCGCTTCAGCTGGATCCGTTGGTGCTGTACCCGAGCGAAGGTACTCTATCAGGGGCGTCATCCAATTCGTTCCAACTTGACTGATCATCAAGGTGGTTAGCTCCTCGGTAATGCTGGGCGTGTGCAACAGATCAAAACATACCTGGCTGCTCGCATTCTTAGTTTTCGCGCTTCAGCTGGATCCGTTGGTTCTGTACCCGAACGAAGGTACTCTATCAGGGGCGTCATCCAACTCGTTCCAACTTGACTGATCATCAAGGTAGTTGGTTCCTCTGCAATGCTGGGTGTGTATAGCTGCTCGATCCTGACGGATCGAAGTCCTTCTGAAGTTGAGGCTTCGCATGCTAGGTGATCTGCCGCCTGATTTTGTTCTCTGGGTACTTGTGAAAAGGTTACCTTCTTGAAACGAGAGGTTATTTTTGTTACCAGCTTCTGGTATGCCCCCATTTTTTCATCCCTGGTAGCATATTCTCCATTTACTTGGTTTACAACAAGCTGAGAGTCACTGTAGACCTTAAGAACTTGAGCCTTGACTTTTTCTGCAATTCGTAAACCATTTACGAGGGCTTCATACTCTGCCACGTTGTTCGAAGCTAGGAAATCCAACCTTAAAGCAAATTCCAAATCGAAGCCATCGGGGGTTCGTAAAATTATGCATGCTCCTGCCCTTAACGCATTCGAAGATCCATCCACTTATAGTTCCCATGCATTTTCTTCCTGATCTTCTTCGAACACGTTTAGGGGTTTATGTGCTTCGACTAAGAAGTCTGCCACTGCCTGCCCTTTACGAGCTGTTTGCGGTTTGAACTCTATATCGAATGCCCCCAGTTTGATGGCCCATTTCATCATTCTTCCGGAGAGGTCTGGTTTGGCAAGAATTCCCCGGACGGGTTGGTTGGTGATCACTGCTATTTTATGCCTTTCGAAATATTGCCGAAGCTTCCTTTTTGCAGTGACGAGAGCCAAGACGCATTTTTCCGAAGCATTGTATCGAGTCTCTGCTTCCACGAGGCTCTTGCTCACATAGAACACTGGATGCTGTTGGCCATCTCGTTCAATTATTAACGCAGCGCTCACAGCGAATTCTGAAGCTGCTAGGTACAAAAATAGGACTTCTCCAGGTTCGGGAACTGCAAGGATAGGCGGGTTGGCCATGTATTCTTTGATTAGCAGCGCTCACAGCGAATTCTGAAGCTGCTAAGTATAAAAATAGGACTTCTCCAGGTTCGGGAACTACAAGGATAGGCGGGTTAGCCATGTATTCTTTGATTTTCTTCAACGCTTCAGATTGCGCTGTTCCCCAAGATCCTCCCTTTTTTATTGCATGAAAGAATGGCTTGCACCTATCTGTTGCCCTTGAAATAAATCTGCTTAGTGCAGCAATCCGTCCTGTTAAAACCTGCACCTCCCGAACTGTTCGAGGTTCTTCCATTTCTTGAAGAGCTTGGACTTTGCTTGGGTTGGGTTCGATCCCTCGTTGGCTGACGATGTATCCCAGGAATTGCCCGGAAGAAACGCCGAACGCACACTTCGTCGGATTTAATCGCATCTTGTATCTGCGAAGGACTTCGAACGTTTCTTTCAAGTCAACATGATGATTTTTTCTTGATTTGCTCTTTACGACCATGTCGTCGATATATACTTCCATGGTTCTCCCTATTTGATCTTTGAACATCTGGTTGACCAATCTTTGATAGGTTGATCCTGCATTCTTGAGGCCGAAAGGCATAACTGTATAACAGTATAGCCCTCGTTCGGAAATGAAGGCTGTCTTATCTTGATCGTCGATTGCCATTGGGATTTGATTATATCCGGAATATGCGTCGAGAAAAGTCAGCTGTTCGTACCCGGCGATGGCGTCTACCATCTGATCGATCTTGGGGATCGGGTAACAATCCTTTGGACAAGCTTTATTCAGATTGGTGAAGTCGATGCATACTCTCCATTTGCCGTTCTTCTTTTGGACTACTACCACGTTCGAAATCCACGTGGGGCACCAAACATCCCTTATGAATCCTACTTCGAGGAGTCGATCGACTTCGTCGCTTATTACCTTATTCCTTTCCGGCGCGAATCTTCTTTGCCTTTGCTGATGTGGCGTCATGCTAGGGTCGACGTTTAGCCTGTGGCACGCTATGCTCGGATCAATCCCCGGCATATCCACGTGCGACCATGCGAACACATCTTTGTTCGCCCGAAGAGTTTCGATCAGACGTGTTCGTTCTTCTTCTTTCAGGAGGGTACCCACCAACACCGTTTTGTCTGGTTCCTCCTGATCCAATACTATTTCTGCTAGTGGCTCGATAGTCATTGGTTCAGTCATAGATTCTTCCTGGATTGGTGGATCCTCCTTTAATTGCTATTTTCCTTCGACCCCTGCGACCTCTTTGCCTGATCGAATTCCCATTGTAAGGTGATAGCATTTCTTTGCCATAGCTTGATCACCTACAATGTCGACGGTTCCTTTTCCATCCGCAGAAACACATCTCATGATTAAACACCGAGTAGATGCCTCTCCCTCCATCCTCCATATCCAATCTCTACCCATGATCACGTTATACGCGGAAGGAGAGTTGATTACCACGAAGGTGGTGAACAGCGTCTTTCCTGCTGCGATCACTGGCAAAGTTATTTCTCCTACTGGAGTTATCTGACTACCTTCGAATGCCAGAATTGGGGTCTTATTTTCTTTTAAATCTTCATCTNTATTTTCCTTTAAATCTTCATCTCGAAGCCCCATCTGTTTGAACGTGCTATAATACATGACCTCCGCACTACTCCCTCCATCGATCATAACTCGGTGCACTCTCGAGTTTCCAATTTGCAGGGTGACGACGAGTGCGTCTTTGTGAGGGCACTCCAACCTCTCCAAGTCTTTTCGTGAAAATTGAATGATTCCCTCCGCGTCTCTTTGGGCTGCTGCTTGTGCTGACGCCGAGCTGATTTGATTCACCCTTTGTGCTTTTTCCAGTTGACGTTTTAAAGTGCGCCTCTGGGCAGACGATCCTTCGGGTGGCTCGGATCCTCCATGGATAGAATATATTTCGTATAGGACAGGCTCTACCTGGGCCGCATTGCTATTCTCCCTCGGAGGGTTCTCCTGTGGTTGAGTTGGGCCTACTTGGTATTGAGTTAACTGCCCTTTCCGTATCATTGCCGCAATCTGTCCTCTTAGATTGAAGCACTCTTCGAGTTCGTGCCCGAAATCATTATGAAAATGACAGTGCTTCGACTTGTCCCTGAACTCTGGTTTGGTCTTTCTCGATGAAGGTTCTCGAAATATACCCTTCACCTTGAAGGCTCTACCTGGGCCGCATTGTTATTCTCCCTCGAAGGGTTCTCCTGGGGTTGAGTTGGGCCTACCTGGTATTGGGTTAACTGCCCTTTCCGTATCATAGCCGCAATCTGTCCTCTTAGATTGAAGCACTCTTCGAGTTCGTGCCCGAAATCATTATGAAAATGACAGTGCTTCGACTTGTCCCTGAACTCTGGTTTGGTCTTTATCGATGAAGGTTCTCGAAATATACCCTTCACCTTGTTATCGTGGTAGATCTTTGACACGCTGCAGGTGTGTTTAACGTTTGCCAGCGGGTCTTCGAACCGGGATTTTCGCCTTCCTCTTCCTTTTTCTCCATTCTTATTCTTGTTCGTTTGCTGCGGAAGCGGGATGACATTAACTCACGTTTGTTGCGGAAGTGGGATGGCATTAACTCGTGTCGCTTCGACGTTCGTAGGTTTGCTCTCCGTTTTGCCTTCTTGGACTACCGACACTCGTCTTTGGTTGGCAGTATCCTTTTCGAGGCGGATGAAAGGCTCTGCTTGGGCGATGCATTCCCTCATGTCATATGGTGGGTGCATGATAATGTTTTCATGCAGCTTCGATCCTGCCAGCAACTCTTCCTTGAACGCCGCGGTGACTGTCTCCCTTGGACAGTTATCCAATGATGACATCTCAACTATGAAGCGGGATAGATAATCTTTCAGTTTTTCATTCTTCCCTTGCTTCGTGTTGAACAAAGTAGTGATGTCCTTTTTTCTTCGTTGGTTGCATATGTATTGTGATATGAAAACTTCACAAAGTTCAGAGAAACTCCCGATGGTTCTTGTTTTCAATTGTCGGAACCAAGTCAACGCAGAGCCGGTCAAACTCGATGGGAAGAGTTTACACTGCAAGGGCTCATTCTCCACTTCCAAGACTAGTTGTTGTTGGTAGTGGTAGATATGATCCATAAGGTCTCCAGTTCCGTCGAACAGCTGAAACTTTGGGGTTTGAAATTTTTCTGGCCTTTTCGCAGCCATAATTTCATCGGAAAAAGGCGACCGGCAAATTCCACGCGCAGCCTCGATCGCCAGTTGCGTTGGAGTCAGAGTCCGATGACTGTTCAATAATCTGCGCAGGTCGTTGCTATCGCGAATCTTCTTCATCGTTCGTCGATCATGATCATCGAGCTCTTCTTCGTGTTGCTCTCGATCGGACCTTCCTTCCTCAACTTCACTGACTCGTGAATCACTTGACCCATCTATTTGTTTTCTTTTTTGCCTTGAATTCGTGGGTGTCTGCTTTTGTCGAGCCATTTCTAGAGCTTCGTTGGCCACGCGGTTGGCTTCTTCGACCTTGCCGGCCAAACTTTTCAGGAGTTCCATCATCTCCGCTTGCATTTGCGATCCGTTTCCAGTGTTGTCGATCCCGGCCATAGTTAATTGATTGTTTCTTACGAGTTCCCACAGACGGCGCCAATTGTTGATGCTAAAATTCTTGTTGGGCCTGATTTTAACAAGCAACAATGAATCAATCAACTATAAGCCCACCACTCAGACGTCACACTTCCTTCGAACTTCTGTCCCCTTGATTTGTTTGAAGTCTCCCCGTGGGGTGTACCTGCAATAACACTCCGATGCTAAAATGAGTGAATAATTCTATACGCTTCTCAATGTGTTCTTTTTTCTTTGGTTTCGATTCCCTTTCATGGAGTCGCATTTCTTCTTATATAGAAAAAATAATTCTTCTGTAACCTCCTACCTTCGCGCCTTTTTCTTCCCGTTATACTCTTTTAATACATTTGATCATTGGTGTCTTTAAGGTTGGGATTAGTACAGGCTATGCCTTTAAGATAAAAAATATTACCGTTTCTATTTTTGGGCTTAGACCTTTCGGGCTTCTCACCTTCCCTTTGGATTGGGCCTGGTTATGTCTCAGCCCTGGGTCCAGGCCCAGATCTTTCTGTCGCCCACAATGCCCCCTTTTTTTCCTCTACCCGCCACGTGTCACGCCCTGGCTGGTAGAGGGAAAAAATGACAGCGTAAGTTAAAAAGGCGTCTTTTGATTGTTTCGAGGCGTGTCTTTTCGACCTCTACCCTTCTCGAACCTCCGAGCTTCCCCAGCCACTCATTTTTCGAATCCCTCTGTTTATTTAAACCTTACTTTTCATCTCCATTACTTACAATTTCCAAGCTTCCACAGTGCCCCTTAAGAATAACCCATTTTGCGACCTCGCGCCTTTCCGTCATTCGCCCAAGGTTTTCGGTGATTCCTAGCCTGTTCTCCTCCTTCGTTCTCGTGTAAGTCCCTCTTTTCTTTTTTACTATGGGTAAACTCACCCAATTGGTTTATTACTGGGAACCCTCCGTAGAACAATTAAAGAAAATAGTTAGGGATAATGAAATACCTCCCACTGTCAAAGTCCAGTCTCTTCCCGATAATTGTTGTGTAACGACCGGGGAGGGTATTCCAGAGGGTTCGTTAGTGATTTCGGCTGATTCTTTGCAGTATATTAGATTCCCTCTTCATCCCCTTTTTCATGTTATTTTCAACAAAATGGGTGTTCACCCTCTTAAACTGAACCCCAGTTGCTTCCAACTGATTTATGCTCTTCTGGGTTTTGGGCTTTCCGTGGGGGCGGCCTTCGGGTTCGTAGACTTCTTCTTTTGTTATAAGTGGAGTAAGGTCAACGAACTCGATGGGTCTTGCACTTTTTATTTCACTCCTAAACCTGATGCCCCCAAACTCTTTCATGATCGCCCTACTTCTCATTGTGGGTGGAAAGGTAGACCGGTGATGTTGACCGGCGAGTGGGCTGCCCCCGAACTCAGCAATGTGCCACTCCCAACTCGTTTTTCCCATTCTCCTGGTATTCCTCATTTCGATGAATATCGTCATCTTGATATTGATGTCATTTGTCAACGTTTGTCGATCACTAACATTCTTCGCTTTCTTTTTCCAGATAAGTCCTGTTTCACAGAAGCCAGGCTAGTTCACGATAGGTTGCTAGCTCTTAAGGCTCACTTCGAACTTGGGAATCCGAAACACAGCATCGGTTGGTTCTCCACACCTCAAGTTCTTCATCGAATCAGTTCTCAACGCCAATCCATCATATACGCGCCTTTTTCGGAGGAGAAGCTTTCTAGCTTCGAGGGTTATGCTCCTAGAGACTTCGTGGGTGGCTTAATTCTGCGTTCAGAAGAGTTGGCATTGACAAACGACGGTCGAAAAAGGATCGAACAGCTAAGAGCAAGATTCAAGGCTCAAGTTGACGTCCTTTCGATTGACTCTGAAGAAACAGCTTCTGATACTGAGGAGGTCAGCATGCAGCGAAGAAAGCTCGAGCTCGCGAAGGACCCCATTTTAGAGGAAAAAAGAAAAAGAAATGATCGGAAGGTCCCCCTGAAAGCAAAAACGTCGAAGGTCGCTTCGACGGTCGAAAAGGGTCCAACCCATGGTGCTCCTGCCCTTTCGACAGCTGCGGCCATCGATCCGCCTCCTTCGACTACTGGTACCCAAAGTCCTCCCCCACTCTCTGCTTCTTCACCTCCACAAATTCCAAGTTCGAGTACCTGTCCAGCTGCCCTCCTTCCTCCATTTGTCCCTGACATGAAGAGATCCAATGGATCTCGAGTTTTGCTAAGTGATTCTGCCGTTCATGATGAGAGCACCGCGATCGCCATTACGAAGGGTTGCGTGCTTCCACGAGATGCCGTTGGGGTCGCTCAGCTGAATGATGGGGCTCTCATCGCTGCTACTCACGTAGCCAGTTATACGGTAATTAGCTCTTCGATACTTAATTTTTCGAACGTTTTCTTTCGAGCATTGACTGTATGCATTTTCTTTTAGGTGAACATGCTGAACGTGGATCTGACCAGTCGACTACTGGCGATAAAGCGTGAGCTTCGACAGGAGATTGAGAAAGGAGAGGCTGCTAGGAAGAAATTTGCTGACGCTGAGCGGTGTCGAGCTGAAAAGGACAGGGACTTGCATGCGCAGAATTTCGAGGGGGGGCAGAAAGAACTTGAGAATTCCAGGGCTCGAGTGGCAGAACTAAAGGAGCAACTGGCGGTCGAGAAGGCTGAGCGTCAGGCCGAGTTTGATGACTGCCAAACTTTGATTGGCATTGATCGAGCTCAGTTTTTCAGGCTTGGATGGGTTCAGAGGGCCGAACCTGAAGATGGTCGCCTATATGAAGGCTTGGAGGCCGTGGATGCTCTTCAGCACATAACTGAGCCTTATGACTACCTTCTCGGGATGCGCCCTGGCGATCGAACCCCTGCCTCGAGTCCCTCCTCTGATGAAGAGATTGTCGAGGGTACCCTTCAAGAAAATCCTTCTCCTTCTGCGGCTGATGACTCTAATCATCCACCCGAGCAATAGTTTTTTTTTTTTTTTTAACTTTTGTTCTGTTTTGTACTGAATATTTTAAAACTCAATTTTCTAACTTTGGGTGACTGATTTAAGTTTTAATTTTGGCTGTTCTTTCGAATTTTGAATTTTATCTTTTAATTCTGTTGGTTTCAAATTCGAATTCTACTTACTGAAATTAAATCACAAGGAGTAACGTAATATCCTCGAGTTATTATCCGTATTAAATGGTAGCATAAAACTTGTATTCTAGGGATTCATTCTAAGTATAAATACTTGTTCTTTCTTACCTTTGATTTCATGAAAAGTTGTGCTTACTGTGCATGCTTTGAGATATCCATGGCTAAAGATCGTAAAATCAAGTTTCACCATGAGCTTCAGGCGAGCAAAAAGAGAAAAACAGTTGCTTCGTCTGGGCTTTCTGTTTCTTTGAGTTCTTCGGGATCGACGGACTCGAAGGCTACTAGCTATTCCTCGAAGTCACGTTCTTGCTCGAGAACTGATGGAATGGAGCCAAGGAATGATATCTCCAAACCTTTGTCCTCAGTACGCAAATCTGAGAATGCAATTCGATCGACTCGTTCTCCTTCTTTTTTGAGTCGTCGTCATGGCTTTGAGGCTGGGCCTTCGAGGAGAAGTGTTAATTCGATCCATTCTTCAAGAATCCTCCTTGAATGGCGTCTCTGTGAAGCACGCTTTGATTTGACTGCAGCTAGTCGGGAGGTGGATCGTCTGAAATAACTTCTCCATGAAGCGCGTTGTTTTACCAGCTCAGCGCATTCTACGGGCTTCCAGGATGGTTTTACCCAGGGTTGTGACTATTTCAAGTCAAAAGCTCGTGCACTCTTTCCCAATCTGGATTGGGAATGCCTGAGCGAGGAGCTTGTCATTCCCTGAAGGGCTCCTTGAGTTCATTTTTTTGAGTAGTTGTCATTCATGCGTTTCCTTTTGTAATCTGTTTTTTATTCTAATAAAAGATGAACTTTTAAAATTTTTCCTTTCTTTTGCATATATTCATTGCGTATGTATTTCTTCGAACGCCTTCTTTCGAACGTTCAATGCTTCAATCGTAGCCACATTGCGTTCGCAATTTTATGAACGTCTTCTTTCAATCATTCATTGCATCGATCGAAGACGCTCTTGGCATACATGCGTGTTTTCATTAAGCGTCATCCACTAGAGCATTCAGTGCTTCGATGAATATCTTCATTACGTACGCAATTTCTCGAACGCCTCTTTTTTTTTTTGAACATTCACTGCTTCGATCAAAGGCGTTCGAAGTGTACATGTTTTCCTTGAACGTCACCTTTCGAGCATTCAGTGCTTCGATGGAAGACTTTCACAACATATGCGTTTTTCTGGACATCCTCTTTCGAACGTTCAATACCCCTATTTCTTTTTTCTAGAAGAGATACTTAATTTTCATCAATTGTTATTAATATTATCTCATCGTAACAGTAACATGAGCAAAAAAAATTTCAAACATAATATTTTTTTAAATGAATGGCATTCCAGGGTCTCGGCAGTTCCTTCCCAGTCCGGAGTTCTCGAAGTTTGTAGGCCCCCTTTCCGAAGACTGCCGTGACTTCGTAAGGGCCTTCCCAGACTTTCTTAAACTTTCCGGATTCTGGTAGTTCTCCCGATTTAGGTCCTTAGTCCATAATTCGTTTTAAGACCCAATCTCCAATTCTGAAGGTTTTATGGCGTACCTTCTAGTTAAAATGTCGAGCTGCCACGCTGTGATAGTTTGCCAACCGAATTGATGCCGCCATCCTCTTTTCTTCCGCAAGATCGAGAGTGTGTCGAAGTTGAGGGGCATTCGATTCCTCATTTTTCAGCTGATAACGTCTTGGTGGTTGGCAATCCTATCTCAGTGGGGATTACTGCTTCTACTCCGTAAGTTAGGGAAAACGGTGACTCTCCAGTTGGCCTTCGTTTAGTGGTTCGATATGCCCACAGGACGTGATGGAGTTCGTCGTGCCATTTCCCCCTGGCCCCTTCGAGTCGCCTTTTGATGTTGTCGAAGATTGTCCTGTTCGTCTTCTCTGCTTGTCCATTAGCCTGGGGGTAGCTTCGAGAGGAGAAATGAAGTTGGATTCCCTTTTCGGTACAGAATGTTTTAAACCTCTTGTTGTTGAAGGGTGTGCCATTGTCCGTAACTATGGCTCGTGGCACTCCGAAACGACATATGATATTTCTCCAAATGAATCGAACAACAGTGGTAGCATCGATCGTTCCGTAAGCCTCTGCTTCGACCCACTTGGTGAAGTAATCCGTCATGAGGAGTACGTTCCTCTTTCCTCCAGGGGCGGTTGGCAATGGTCCTACAATATCCATACCCCACTTCGCGAACGGTCATGGTTCCCATGTCGAATTCAAATCCTCCGCTGGTTGTCTGCTTATGGGTGCGTAGCGTTGACACTGATCGCATTTCCGAGCATAAACTTCTGAATCTTTTGCCATGTACGGCCAAAAGTATCCTTGCGTCAGTGCTTTGTGTGCTAGGCTTCGTCCTCCAGCATGGTTTCCACATGAACCGTCGTGAATCGTCGAGAGTAGCCATTCAGCTTGAGCTAGGTCAAGACAGCGCAACAACGGCCCTGAAAATGACTTTCTAAATAACACGTTATCGATCAAAACATACCTGGCTGCTCGCATTCTTAGTTTTCGTGCTTCCGCTGGATCCGTTGGCGCTGTACCCAAACGAAGGTACTCTATCAGTGGCGGATCCAACTTGTTCCAACTTGATTGATCATCAATGTAGTTGGTTCCTCTGCAATGCTAGGCGTGTGTAACTGCTCGATCCTGACGGATTGAAGTCCTTCTGAAGTTGAGGCTTCGCATGCTAGGTGGTCAGCCGCCTGATTTTGTTCTCTGGGTATTTGTGAAAAGGTTACCTTCTTGAAGCGAGAGGTTATTTTAGTTGCCAGCTTCTGATATGCCTCCATCTTTTCATCCCTGGTAGCATATTCTCCATTTACTTGGTTTACTACAAGCTGAGAGTCACTGTAGACTTTAAGAACTTGAGCTTTGACTTTTTCTGCAATTCGTAAACCATTCACGAGGGCTTCGTACTCTGCCACGTTGTTCGACACTGGGAAATCCAACCTTAGCGCAAACTCCAACTCGAATCCATCGGGTGTTCGTAAAATTATGCCTGCCCCCGCTCCTAACGCGTTTGAAGACCCATCCACATATAGCTCCCATGCATTTTCTTCCCGGTCTTCTTCGAACGCTTTTAGTGGCCCATGTGCTTCAACCAAAAAATCTGCCACCGCCTGTTCTTTACGAGCCGTTTGAGGTTTGAATTCTATATCGAATGCCCCCAGTTCGATGGCCCATTTCATCATTCTCCCGGAGAGGTCCGGCTTGGCAAGAATTCCCCGGATGGGTTGATTAGTGATCACCGCTATTTTATGCCCTTTGAAATATTTCCGAAGCTTCCTTTTTGCTGTAACGAGAGCCAGGACATACTTCTCCGAAGCGTTGTATCTAATTTCCGCTTCCACAAGACTCTTGCTTACGTAAAACACTGGATGCTGTTGGCCATCTCGTTCAATGATTAACGCTGCGCTCACAGCGAATTCTGAGACTGCTAAATATAAAAATAGGACTTCTCCAGGTTCGGGAACTGCAAGGATGGGAGGATTAGTCATGTATTCTTTGATTTTCTTCAACGCTTCAGATTGCGCTGTTCCCCAAGATCCTCCCTTTTTTATTGCATGAAAGAATGGCTTGCACCTATCTGTTGCTCTTGATATAAATCTACTTAATGCAGCGATCCTTCCTGTTAAAACCTACACTTCCCGAACTGTTCGAGGTTCTTCTATTTCTTGAAGAGCCTGGACTTTGCTTGGGTTGGGCTCGATTCCCCGTTGGCTAACGATATACCCCAAGAACTGTCCAGAAGAAACGCCGAACGCACACTTCGTCGGATTTAATCGCATCTTGTATCTGCGGAGGACTTCAAATGTTTCTTTCAATTCAACATGATGATCTTTTCTTGATTTGCTCTTTACAACCATGTCGTCGATATATACTTCCATGGTTCTCCCTATTTTATCTTTGAACATCTGATTGACGAGTCTTTGATAAGTTGATCCCGCATTCTTGAGGCCGAAAGGCATTACTGTATAACAATATAGCCCTTGTTCGAATATGAAGGCTGTTTTATCTTGATCATCGATCGCCATTGGGATTTGGTTATATCCAGAATATGCATCGAGAAAAGTTAGTTGTTCGTACCCGGCAATGGCGTCTACCATCTGATCAATCTTGGGGATCAGGTAGCAGTCTTTTGGACAGGATTTGTTCAGATTGGTGAAATCAATACATACTCTCCATTTCCCATTCTTCTTTTGAACTACTACCACGTTCGAAATCCAAGTAGGGCACCAGACATCCCTTATGAACCCCACTTCGAGGAGTCAATCAACTTCGTCGCTTATTACCTTATTTCTTTCTGGCGCGAATCTTCTTTGCCTTTGCTGATACGGTGTTATGCTGGGATCGACGTTTAACCTGTGGCACGCTATGCTTGGATCAATCCCCGGCATATCCACGTGCGACCATGCGAACACATCTTTATTCGCCCGAAGAGTTTCGATCAGACGTGTCCGTTCTTCTTCTTTCAGGAGGGTACCCACCAACACCGTCTTGTTTGGCTCTTCCTGATCCAATACTATCTCTGTTAGTGGCTCAATAGTCATTGGTTCAGCCATGGATTCTTCCTGGGTTGGTGGATCCTCCTTTAATTGCTATTTTTCTTCGACCCCTGCAACTTCTTTATTTGATCGAATTCCCATTGTAAGGTGATAGCATTTTTTCGCCATGGCTTGATCACCTACAATGTCGACGGTACCTTTCCCATCCGCAGAAACACATCTCATGATTAAACATCGAGTGGACGCTTCACCCTCCATTCTCCATATCCAGTCTCTGCCCATAATCACATTATACGCAGAAGGAGAATTGATTACCACGAAGGTCATGAACAGCGTCTTTCCTGCTGCGATCACTGGCAAAGTGATTTCCCCTACCGGCGTTATCTGACTGCCTTCGAACGCCAGAATTGGGGTCTTGTTTTCCCTTAAATCTTCATCTCGAAGACCCATCTGTTTGAATGTGCTGTAATACATGACCTCTGCGCTGCTTCCCCCATCAATCATGACTCGGTGTACTCTCGAGTTTCCAATTTGGAGAGTGACGACGAGTGCGTCTTTGTGGGGGCATTCCAACCTCTCCAAGTCTTTCCGGGAAAATTGGATGATTCCCTCCGCGTCTCTTTGGGCTGCTGCTTGTGCCGACGCCGAACTGATTTGATTTACCCTTTAAGCTTTTTCCAGCTGCCGTTTTAAACTGCGCCTCTGTACAGATGATCCTTCGGGTGGTTCGGATCCACCATGATGAGCTTTTTCTAGCTGCCGTTTTAAACTGCGCCTTTGTGCAGACGATCCTTCGGGTGGCTCGGATCCTCCATGGATAGAATGTATTTCGTATAGGACAGGCTCTACCTGGGCCGCATTGTTATTCTCCCTCGGAGGGTTCTCCTGGGGTTGAGTTGGGCCTACCTGGTATTGGGTTAACTGCCCTTTCCGTATCATAGCCGTAATCTGTCCTCTTAGGTTGAAGCACTCTTCGAGTTCGTGCCCGAAATCATTATGAAAATGACAGTGCTTCGACTTGTCCCTGAACTCTGGTTTGGTCTTTATCGATGAAGGTTCTCGAAATATACCCTTCACCTTGTTATCGTGGTAGATCTTTGACACGCTGCAGGTGAGTTTAATGTTTGCCAGCGGGTCTTCGAACCGGGAATTTCGCCTTCCTCTTCCTTTTTCTCCATTCTTATTCTCGTTCGTTTGCTGCGGAAGCAGGATGACATTAACTCGTGTTGTTTCGACGCTCGTTGGTCTATTCTCTGTTTTGCCTTCTTGCACTACCGACACTCGTCTGCGGTTGGCAGTATCCTCTTCGAGGCGGATGAAAGGCTCTGCTTGGGCAATGCACTCTCTCATGTCGTACGGTGGGTGCATGATGATGTTTTCATGTAGCTTTGATCCTGCTAACAGCCCTTCCTTGAATGCCGCAGTGACCGTCTCCCTTGGACAATTATCCAGTGATGACATTTCGATTATGAAGCGTGAAAGATAGTCTTTCAATTTTTCATTCTTCCCCTGCTTCGTATTGAACAAAGTGGTTATGTCCTTTTTTCTTCGCTGGTTGCATATATATTGTGATATGAAGACCTCGCAGAGTTCGGAAAAACTCCCGATGGTCCCTGTTTTCAATTGTCGAAACCACGTTAATGCAGAGCCAGTCAAACTCGACGGGAAGAGTTTACACTGCAAAGGCTCATTCTCCACTTCTAAGACTAGTTGTTGCTGGTAGTGGTAGATATGATCCATAGGGTCTCCAGTTCCGTCGAAGAGCTGAAACTTTGGAGTTTGAAATTTTTCTGGCCTCTTCGCGGCCATAATTTCGTCGGAGAAAGGCGACCGGCAAATTCCCCGCGCAGCCTCGATCGCTAATTGTGTTGGAGTGAGAGTCCGATGTCCATTTAACAACCTGCGGAGGTCGTCATTGTCGCGAATCTTCTTCATCGTTCGTCGATCGTGATCATCGAGCTCTTCTTCTTGTTGTTCTCGATCGAACCTTCCTTCTTCCACATCACTGACTCGTGAGTCGCTTGACCCATCTATTTGTTTTCTTTTTTGCCTTGAATTCGCAGGTGTCTGTTTTTGTCGGGCCATTTCCAGGGCTTCGTTGGCCACACGATTGGCTTCTTCCACCCTGCTGGCCAAGTTTTTCAGAAGCTCCATCATCTCGGTTTGCATTTGCGACCCGTTTCCAGCGTTTTCGATCCCGGCCATAGTTGAATGATTGTTTCTTTCGTTTCCCACAGACGGCGCCAATTGTTGATGCTAAAATTCTTGCTGGGCCTAATTTTAACAATCAACAATCAACCAGCCAACTATGAGCCCTCCACTCAATCGTTGCGCTTGCTTCGAACTTCTTCGTCTCCTTGAATTGTTGAAATCTCCCGTAGGGTGTACCTGCAATAACACTCCGATGCCAAAATGAATGAAAATAATTCTAAATATCTCTCAGTATGTCTCTTTTCTTTCTAGGTTTCGATCCCTTTTCATGGGGTCACAACCTTTCTTATATAGCAAACGATAATCCTTTCGTTACCTTCGCGCCATTTTTCTTCCCGTTATGTTCTTTAATGCATTTGATCGTTGGCGCCTTTATTCGGGTTCGTGGGTCTTTAAAGGCGAGATTTATACGGGTTATGTCTTTAAGATAAGAAATTGTACCGTTTCTAATTTTTGGGTTTTGATTCACGTGGGCCCTTTGGGCCTCAGCATGTGGTTCGGCTTCTCTTTACCTGGGCCTGATTATGCTTTTGCTTTGGGCTTGGGCCCAATCTTTTCTATCGCCCACAACCACCTAGGCAATAGCTGATGCCCTATCTCTCTATTTCTTATATAGCAAAAATTATCCTACCGTTACCTACGCGCCATTTTCTTCCCGTTATTCTTCTTTAATGCATTCGATCGTTGGCGCCTTTATTCGGGTTCGTGGGCATTTAAGGGTGAGATTTATATGGGTTAAGTCTTTAATATAGGAAATATTACCGTTTCTGTTGGGTTTTGGTTCACTTGGGCCTTTTGAGTTTCAGCATGTGGTTTGGCTTCTTTTTCCCTGGGCCTGGTTATGCTTTTGTTTTGGGCTTGGGCCCAATCATTTTAACGCCCACAGTAAGTGATTTTTCTCTTTGTTCACTCCTTTAGAATTTTTTATCTTGGTGATTGGCAATCTATGTTATTCCATTATTACATATTTTGAGTTGTTTGTTTCCTCTTAAAAAAAAAAAATCAGATTTTTAATTTATTTGGGTTTGCACAATATGATATGTTGGAAACCCAATTCAATTACATATGTAAAATTTAAATTATATTTGATGTTTAATTTAAAGTGTTTTATTTGTAGGAATTTGATTGGATTTACAATTTACTAATTTGAAACTAAGCATTGAGATTTGAGGAGAAGGCAAACCTACTGCCTTTGCCCTTTGGTAATTTCAAGCTCTTAGCTCCTCTATACTTGCTGCACATTTTTTTTGGAATAATTTTATGATTGCATTCAAGATATTTTTATGAGTATAATATACAAGACTGCTGAGTCGTTGACATATGTGATTTGTTGTATGTTTAATAGTTCTTTATTATAACTAGGAGTCCATTCCTTTAAATACATATGTTGTAGCCATTTAGCACCCATTTAAAAATAAAATTGTTGCATTTTCTTTAGTCTTTTAAGTTCTTCTTATTTAAGAAATAAAAACACAAATGCATCACTTTAATTTTTGATAATTGCTTTGTTTGAATGGTTAAGTAAGATATGGAATGATTTTTTAAAAGAAAATCTCAATATGAGTTGTTAGAATCATCGAGTTCAAAGAAAGTTCAGAGCTCATAACGAATATGTGTGGAAATAAATTTAGTAGATCTCCCAGTTGATCCTGGACATCGTATTCAAATTTTGGATTACCATCCAAACATTTGAGACCAAGTCCGGAGAGCCTATCTACAAAAGCTAGGTCATTTCAACAAAAAAAACTATGTTTTTCCCTTAACAAAATTTGGTAAAAAGGCAAGATGATTCAATCCTAGTTGGTTTAGTGATTTCGCTACTTGGTTGGAGTATAGCATATACAAAATTGCTGCATTTTGTTTATGCTGTTATCTTTTTAAACCAGATTATAGAGACCAATCTGGTGGTGACTCTTTTGTTAGTAAGGAATTTTCGAATTGGAAGAAGAAGGAAATGTTACAATTTCATGTTGGAGGACCCAATAGTGCCCATAACCAAGCTTGGAGTAGTTATAAAGCTCTATTAAACTAGAATCAGCATATTCAAACACTCTTCTCAAAGCAATCAGACCAAGACCCAAAGGATTATCGAATTCATTTTGGTGCATCACTTTCTTGTATTAGAATTCTTTTAAGACAAGGGCTTCAATTCTGTGGCAATAATGAATCTAAAAATTCAAACAACCTAGGAAATTTTCTTGTATTTTTGAAATGGCTGGCTAACAATAGAGAGGATATAAAAGTTTTCACATTGTAGAATGCTCCTCAAAATCTGAAGTTGATGTCTCTGGATATTCAAAAGGAAATTGTAAGTACTATTTTAATTAAAATGGTCAATGAAATTATTAAAGAAATTAGTGATTCATTATTTTCAATTCTTGTTGATGAATCTCGTGATATGTTTTCAAAAGAGCAAATGCCTATGATAATACGCTATGTGGATGATAAGGGTCATGTAATTGAGCGTTTTGTAGGTATTAAGCATGTTATAATGATGCTAGTGCTATTTCACTAAAGGCAACGATTGATGATTTCTTTTCTAGACATGGTTTAAGTATTTCTATGTTAAGGGGACAAGGTTATGATGGGGCAAGAAATATGAAAGGCGAGTTCAATGGTCTTAAGACACTTATTATGAAAGAGAATGAGTGTGCCTTCTATATTCATTGCTTTGCACACCAACTTCAATTAGCTCTTGTAGCTGTAACAAATAAAGATCCTAAAATTGCAAGTCTCTTTACTTTTGTTTCTAATGTGGTAATTGTGGTTGTGGCATCATCAAAACGCCGTGATATTCTTAGAGATAAACATGCTCATGAAGTTTTTGAAGTTATTAATGAAGGTGAGATTTTAAGTGGGCAAGGCCTAAATCAAGAAATTAATCTTACAAGATCTTGTTATACTCGATGTAGCTCACACTTGGGGACTTTAATTAGCTTGATCAACATGTTCTCACCTGTGATAGGTGTACTTGAGTTGAGATGGTAGCAGAGCATGGATCAAGTTATGATAAAAAAAATTGAATCACAGCTTCTATTGGATTTTATCCAATCATTTGAGTTCATTTTTATTTTTCATCTAATGAAAAATATATTGGGAATTACACATGATTTGTCTTAAGCACTACAAAGGAAAGATCAAGATATTGTCAAGGCCATGAATTTATTCAGAATATATAAGGAGTGACTACAACTAATGAGGGAGAGTGGTTGGGATTCTCTGCTCCGTCAAGTTTTTGCTTTTTATGAAATGCATCATATTAAAATTCATAACATGGATAATATGTTTATAACTCGAGGACAATCAAGGGGTAAAGCTCAAACGATCACAAACTTGCACCATTATCGAGTTGAGTTATTCTTCACTGTTATAGACATGCAATTTCAAGAGTTAAATAATCGTTTCTCTAAAAAGAATACTGAATTAACTATTTCTTTGGCATGTATGAATCCCAGTGATTCATTTGCTGCTTTTGACAAGCAAAAGTTGATATATTTTGCTAGTTATTATCCAAATAACTTTCTTGTAGTTCAGCTTGTAATGCTTGAAGATCATCTTGAGAATTACATTATGGACATGCGCTCTGATATAGGGTTTTCATATTTAAAAAGTATTACTGATCTTGCACAAAAAATGGTTCAAACAAAAAAAGATCAAGTTTACCCATTAGTTTATTTGCTCCTAACACTTGCATTAATCTTATTAGCGGCAACTGCAAGTGTAGAAAGAGTATTTTCTGCTATGAAGATTGTGAAGAATTGATTGCAAAATCGAATAGGGGATCAATGGATGAATGATTGTATGATGGTGAATATTGAGAAAGAGATTTTTCTCGATCTTGATAATGAAGTTATTGTGCAACGATTTCAAAATATGAGTACTTGTAGGGTTCAATTGTAATTCTAATGAATATCAATTTAGCCAATATTTTGTATGTAAGGACTTTATTGAGTTTACCACCTATTAGAAAACCTACTATACTAGGAATTAAAGAGGGAAACAAATTGGAACATCTGGTTTCTACATGTGAAGTAGGAATTAATTGTGTTAACAATGGAGTACCTATTACTTTAGGCCATGGAATCAAGAGGTAATATGGATAAACCTTAACAAATCCTTTATGGGCAAGCAATTCGTTTGCACTTATAAATACACAGCCAGGGTCCCCTCTTTCATGTACAATAAATTAGCATATATCATACCCCATATAGGTGTGCATTAAGAGAGATATAGAGAGGGAGGAAGACTCGGGTGTTGCAGGGACATACCTTCAAACACTTGGTATGCAGCAGCAGGTTTTAGCAGCAAGAAGAAATGGCTTCGCAAGGTGAGTGCCTTTGAGCTTGCATATCTGGGAGATGTAACATTGTAATGCTTATATTGTAATTTTGTAAGTCTTACCTCATATGTGACAGAATGCATAGTATATGCATCTTATAGAATACTTGTTTTGAAAGGTTCATCTTAATTTCAAAATGTAATGATTACAATGACTAAAGATGATGTTCCTATGTTTTTCTCCCTATTATTTTTTGCTATCTTATGTGATGTTTTTCTTGTTGATCAACCAAGCTGTAGTTTTTCTTACGATTGATGTCTTATATTTTTTGATTTGATTTAAAGGTTTTGAAGCAATCAAGTATTCAGGTGAATATTAAAGTGGACTAGTCCTTAGTTTGATCATCACTCAGTGGTGGCCCCAAAGGTTTGATTTTCTTGCTCTGTCCCTGGTCTCTCTAGTTTTCTTTCTTATTTAAACAAAAACAAAGAGATAAGCCTTTGTATAGATTATTATGGAAGATTGTTGCTTCTTCGGTCCTCTTTTATTATTGAGAGTTAGAAACTGACAGCCAATAGATAAATATTTGGTCATGATTTATGAAGGTACTAATAACCTCTGCAATTTGATTAAAATGTTGCAAAAAAAATTTCACTTGCATTTTGCTAATTTAATTATATATGATATCATGAATTGAGCTGAAGCTCATCTTATTCCTCGTACATAAATGGTTCACATGTTAAGCACTTTTAAAAATAGAATGATGATATGACATGTAGGAACCAGTTAGAGATGGTGGCAGACTTCAACTTAATTGCGCTGACCAGAAAAATGGTGGGAAAGACTTTCACTAAATTTTCTAGATATTGTTAATGTAGAGATAGCATAGTAACCCTGTAACATGTAGCACTATCAAACCAAAAAGATTTTGCAGTATCTTCTGCATTTGTGAGCTTTTTTCACATGCTAGGAATTATAGAAGTAATGCTGCATTAGAATTCTGAAGGAGGTAGTCTATGCTGTTTATATGAAGAGTAACCATCTCGATTTAGTTTATTTGGTTTTATAATTTAGTTTATTGTAATTTCATATTGATTGATTTAATATATAGATATGTAAGGCTTTCTGCCAATTTTTTACATATATTAGAAATTTTAAGTGAGGCTATGATTGCTACTCTTTGCCAGTAACAATAAGGTGATTATTACCATTTGAAAATAATATTAAGGTGATTGCTACTATTCGACAATATCAATATTTAAAATACAGAAGAAAAAGAGCTTTTATGCTATTTTTGATATGTTTATACAAAAGAAAATATGTAAAATTTATATAAGTTTACTTTATTTTTTTATTTTCTCAAAGCTACTGTATAGCAATTCCGCTACAGTAACGCCTGGGGATGGCAATTATCCTCATCCCCGTCAAGCCCCACAGGGCCTCGCCCCAATTAAGCAGGTATGGTAATACCACTCCCCGCCTCGCCCCGCTCTATATACTAGTTTAATTTAATAAATATATTATATAATATTAATTTTATAATTATATTTCAATTTTTATTATTATTTTGAATCTAATAGTGTTATAATTTAATTTAATGATATTTTAATGTAATATGTGTATGTTAGTGTATTTATCTATATTATATTATATATTTGTGTTGATTTAGTATTATTTAATAAGAAAAAAAGTAAAAAAAAAAAAAAAAAGATATGGGGACCCTATATACCCAACAGGACGGGGATGGTATTGGCAAACCCGAACCCGCCCAGCCCTGTTACTATCCCTAGTAACGCCATCTCGTTACTATAGCTCTTGATTTTAAAAAAAAGGGCCGGCAAGGTTATGTATTTCCGTGTTTGGGCTTACTGAATAGTAAAAGTATCCAAATGAACTTATTAAAAAAAATATAATGTGTGTTAATATTTTCGTTTCTTCTACTCGATCTCTTCAGTTAAGCTTTGTTGTCATAGGTGGGTTAAGGTTTTTTGGGGTGGTTTTCTTGTGGTAGACTATGGAAACATATTTCTCTCATTAACTGTGACCCATATTTCACTAGGAATTTGAATTTTTTTGGTTATGGACTTAAGAAACATAAAAGAAATATAAATGAAATTAAGTTAAGTCGTTGAACCCCTATAAAGTTTTTCTTAATTTATTTTAGAGACAAAAATAAATTTTAATTTCGAAATTCATGAAAATTTATTTGAGGCCATGAGGATTATTGTTGAATCAATTTTAATTATTAAGGATATCTTGGAATCATTTTAGTAATGTTGGAATTTATGAGAATAATACTTAGGAGCCCAAATCTTGATATTGAGGTGTTGAGAAAAGTACAAATGTTGATGTTCAGGAATTTATTAGAATTTACCTGTCTTGTTAACACTTGCTAGGCACCTTGTCAGTGCATCCAGCCAATCCGTTGTGCCACATGGGCATGTGTTAGCGCCATGTTAGCAAATCAATTTAATTTCTCTTCTTCCTGTTTTTTAATATTTTTCAAATTTCAGAAATTTGCAAAAAATAGCTTAGGACTCAAAAATTTCATGAAAAATTATATGGACTTCTGAGATTGAGTACTAATTTTCTATGACCTCAAAATTATTAAATCACTTTAAAAAATTATGAAAAATCCTCCTTTGATAATTTAATTCCAAAAAATGAAAATAAACTTAATAATTCAAACTCTTGAATTTTACTTTCACATAACTAAACTCTAAAACTATGAGCAAAGGTTCAAGTTAGTTAAACAAGAGTAAGGAAACCTTTAATTACTTTAAGCAAACCTTATGAACAAGTCGAAAAATTTAAATAGCAAAACATATATAACCCGAAAATTTAGGGTGTTACACACACAACTGTGGTGTCCTAAGTCTAGGGACCAATTACATTATTATGGCTTTATGAATTTATGATTATAAAAATCCCATACACTTATTAAACTCTATATCTCTTAGACAAGTGCGCTTAATAAGCATATGGATATCAACTACATAGTATTATTGATTTTAAATTTTGGTGACATAATAGAATTAGGGTTTATGAAAGAAACAAATTATAGAAAAAGATAAGTGGGTGAGATGATAGTAAGGAGTGTAATTTCGGTAATTTCGGCGAAATTTCGCCGAAATTATTGTTTTTTAAGGGGTCCGATACGAAATCATCAAATTACCCAGTTTTCGGTAAAATTTCGGTCGAAATTTAAAACAGCTTAACAGTTAAAAACGGCAAAATATCGCGATAAAGGGACGAAATTTCGACGAAATTTCGATATTTTCGTTAATAAACCCAGGCTCCCAGCTGCTGCCCAGTGCGTGCCCAGTCCCTTTTTCTGCGAAATTTCCTCTCTC
>QANT01002515.1:0-28155 GCA_003254885.1 Purshia tridentata
TGAGGACTCTTGTTCTCTTTGATCAATTGGAGTGTCTCATGTGCGTCCTTGTCCTCGTGACCCTTCACATATGTGAATGCCACGGTTGCACCCTCTAGAGCAAAGTGAATGCACACTGCTCGCCCAATCCCTGAGTCCCCACCTGTCACTAAAGCCACCTTCCCCTGCGGAGAAGTACTTAAACGCTAATCAGTATCAATTCTGCATGCATGAAAACTAAGCAGCCAATATGATATATTACATATTGTTAGAGTTCCGACGTTTCTATTGTGCTGATATATACACACAAGCACAATACCAACACAAGAAACATTAACAAAAACATCTAACCAAATTGAGGTGGAATAGCATATCATATAAGTAACGTTATAATACTTGGAGCTTATTGGAGGGTTTGTAATCTGGGTTTGTGAACTGAGGATTGGGGTTCATGGCATGTTCTTTCCCAGGTTGGCTTCCTTGCTTTTGAGGAGGGAATTGCTTCTTGCCATCCGAAGCCATATTTCTGCTACAAACTTTCAGAGAAGTAGTAGTCTTCTGCGAGGAAGTTGCTCGACAGAGTTTCCGGAGACTTTCAAGGTGGGTTTTGGGAGGACACCAAGAAAAAGCTGATGATGATCTGCTTAATGTTAGGGCTCTTGAAGATGAGGAAACCAAACGGCAGAGCATGCAAGAGGGTTGCCTACTGATGATGTACGTATGCTCTGTTGCGGTGATATAGTTATATAGGGGTTTTGAGTTTGACACGTACATGAGAATACGTGGCTGGGAACATTGACTACGTGTCCTGAAACTTGCATGCACCATACACAGCTGTGGAAGCAGACATTTTGTTGACATGAGGCCATGTGAAAGTGACATTCTAGATTGATCCATCAGAATGGGCTGTGATCCTAAATTGATATTCCATATTTGTTCATAATTAAGTGGAGTTTTCCAAGCAACTTTGAAATGGTCCAGATAAATTTGCCTTCGGGCTAATATTGCATATTAAAATAACACTTTTATTGTACAAGAGGTGAATTTTTTGAATCCGAACTCATGTTAAACAAAGTTCTGATATCATATAAAAAATCATGAGAGCAATAGACAGAAATTTATTGAACTGTGTCTTGTGGTGCATGTCGTCCATGTGCAAAGCCAAGTGGCCAAGCCACTGATACCTGTCAGTATGGCAACCATTGGCAAATCCGTATCTAACTCGAAGTCACCTCATAAAACGTTTTCATGTGTCTTTGATTTCTTCCATCTCTAATTCTGGGGCATTCTTTACTTATTTGTGCTCGTCCATGCCCTTCTTTTACTTCCCAACTTGGTGCACAGTGTACAGTCATCGAAATGTGCTCGCTCTCTCTCTCTCTCGTCTATGCTATTCTTTTCTGTAAGGAAATAATAAGTTTTGAGATGAGCATTCTGTTTCAGAGTGGTGAAGTATATTGCATGTTATAAATACAGGGGAATCTAGTTTGTATCTTTTCGGGTTTTGCTTTGATGCTTGCGTACAGGGGAATCTAAATACATGGTTCAATATTGCATGAAGATGTAATAGAAGTTTTTCTTTCTGCTTCCATTGATTACTTGCTAATACCACCAATAAACTTAATCTGTTAAAAGTACCGAAAACCCATTAGATTGTGATTCACAGATATCCTTGGAACATATGTAGCAGGACAATCTACAAGGTGGTTGCAAGTATGTAAACGATTCAAGGTTCATTAGCCACAAGTACCACAGCTGGAAGCTTTGCTAGTGCAGCAGGCTCTTTAGTTTCAATGGTTGGTTTGGGTCATTTGTTGGTCGATCTCCTTGTTAGGATTATCTTTTGTTTTGGTTGATCAGCTGAAATACATGTTCCTCTTGTTATGTTGCAACTTTATGTAGCTTTTGGAAGATAGATTCAGATTCTAGGTAATGCAATGCCTGGACTATTTATACTTCAATTTGTAATTTGTGTTGGATATGTTTATGTAAATTAGCCACTTAACCAGAATTCTCTAGCAAGCGTACAAACCAACCATTGTTTCATAACCAGTCTCCATTTACATAGAAACAGTACTAGCTAGTATATTTACGACTCAAAACACAAAAAAAGCCACCAGCCAAAAGACTCCCTTCACAAACCCCCATCAAGCATTTACTATAGCCCCACCTGCAAAATCAAAAAAATAATTGCCAAAAAGAAGGTTATAAACTTATATAGCATAAACACTAAGCAAACCAACCGAATGTATATGCATGCATTAGATATAGCAGATCATTACCATTAGGATGGAGAACTTGGCCAGTTATATAAGAAGAGAAAGCATTGGAAGCAAGGAAGACGTAGGACGGCGCAACCTCAAAGGGTTGCCCAGCTCGCTGCATTGGCACTTCAGAGCCGAACTGTGCAGTCTCCTCCTCATCGAAAGATGCTGGTATCAGCGGGGTCCATATGGGTCCTGGAGCTACACCATTGACACGTATGCCTTTGTTTACTAGCTCAAGTGACAGTCCTCTGATGAATGCCACAATGGCACCCTTGGTTGCTGTATAATCAAGCAGCTTGGGATGTCCCTTGTACGCATTAACTGATGTTGTGCAAATTATGCTGCTACCTTCTTTCATGTGCTTCAAAGCATGCCTAACATTGATCACAATTTCACCCCATGGTCATTACGAGATCAGCACTCATTAATTAATTTTTTTGAATAATAATTATGGGATTTATTAAATTACCGGGCCATGAAGAAATAAGCAAAGATATTGGTTCTAAACACCCTCTCCAGACGATTCTCATCAATCTCTTCTACAGAGCTTGCCTTGTACTGCTCGGCAGCATTATTGACAAGAACATCAATGCGGCCAAATGCCCTGGCCACCTCCTCCACAACTCGCTTGCAATTTTCGTCGAAACCCAGATCCGCTGCTATTGCAATGGGTTCCTTGGAATGAGGACTCTTGTTCTCTTTGATCAATTGGAGTGTGTCATGTGCGTCCCTGTCCTCATGACCTTTCACATATGTGAAGGCCACGGTTGCACCCTCTTGAGCAAAGAGAATGCACACTGCTCGCCCGATCCCCGAGTCCCCACCTGTCACTAAAACCACCTTCCCCTGCACAAGTACTTAAACGTTAGTTATTTATTATCAATTCTTCATGCCTGAAAATTAATGAAAAAAATTAACCAAATTGAGTTGGTGTAATATAGCATATAAATTATGATACTTGGAGCTTATTGGAGGATTTGTAATCTGGGTTTGTGAACTGAGGGATGGGGTTCATGACATGTTCTTTCCCAGGTTGGCTTCCTTGCTTTTGAGGTGGGAACTTCTGATTGCCACCCGAAGCCATATTTGTGCTGAACACTTTCAGAGGAGTAGTTGCCGCAGAGCAGATCTAGTGTTGTTCAAAGTGACTTTCGAGGTGGGTTTTGGGAGGACACAATGAAAAAGCTGATAAATTTGATAATGATTGTGATCTGGTTAATGTGAAGGCTCTGGAATATAGGAAATCAAATTGCAGAGCATACAAGAGGTTTGGCAAGTAATGGTGCAACATTTTATATAAAGGGCTTTTGAATATGACACGTACATGGGGAGTACGTGGCTGGGAGCAGTATATACGTGTCCTGATAGTCGCATGCAGCGTGCACATCTGTGAAAGCAGACAGTTTTGTTGACATGAGGCCATGTGTGAGAATGATTTTCTGGAGTGATCCATCAGGATCGGCTCTGATCTTAGACTGGCATTCCAAATTTGCTCATAATTAAGTGAAGTTTCTCAAGCGACTTTGATATAATCCAGATATGGTTGCCCCAAAAATAGATCAACATATCAAACTGACACTCCATTTTACTGATTTCTACCCCGAATCTCTTGGATTTATAATATCATGTCAAAAATTTAGATAATAAACAATGTATAGATTTAATGTGTATCTTGTTGGTGCTCGGATCGGCATCCATGTCACCCACGAGTGGATAGCTGACACCTGTCCCCTGTCCATAACTTTGACCATAGACCCAAGCAGAATTGACTGTAGGCCACGTCAACGTACCGAGCCGAACTCGGAGACCGGGTAGACTCAGCATCAAACCAGCTGGATCCGCACGACCTTCAAGGTCAGTCTCGCGGATCAGTTCAGGCAATGATGCAAATCGAATCGGCTTCATCCAACTATGTCAGCGTCAATCCTAAATGCACGTGCCCCAAGGGATATGCACTCAAGTGTTGGGTGCGCAAAGTCTTCCTTCTATCTGACACAAAGGAGGCATGACTTGACAGTTGCTTCGCCCCTTCACTGACCTACCATGCCTGCATTTAATGATCAAGTGGCCTAGTGGGTGAGATAAACGCTACAGATGCATCCACGTGGCCCAACAACAACCGCCCATCTCCATGCAAGTATTTGGGGCTCTTGCCTATAAATATGACCCCCTCTTCCCACTTTCAGGGGATGGAGAAAAATCAGAAATAAACACATACAGAGAACCTACATCAATTGAACTAATCTCAAGCCTAGCTGTTGAGATCATTCTGGTTCTTGCTGTTTTCTAACTTTGGCATCGGAGGGCCTTTAGCCAACACCACACTGGTATGAACCTACAGGGTTTAAGGGAACGTAAACAGAGTCTACTAAAGATTCATCTACGTTGATTCAGAAGCCTCCAGTTTATCACATAATATATGGTACTATATGGTACAACGAGAGATATAAGTAGTACAAAAATATACATGGTTACATAAAGTTGTAATCCAAAAAGATGTATCAAGTTAAAAGAGAACAAGAGGTCGTGAGCAAAATTTAGCCAGCCCTAACTAGCTTTAATTTTGTGCTGACTTGCTAATGTCAATCTAAACCAGTCATCAATTAATCACAGCAGTTGAATTGGGTATTCTGGTGCATGTCTTCCACGTGCAAGGCCAAGTGGCCAAGAAACTTGATACCTGTCAGTATGGCAACCATTTTACCATTGTGCAATCAACCAACACCTGGAACGCCTTCAAAGTCGCTTCATAAATCGGTTTCATGAGTCTATGTTTTCGTCCTTCCTCTATTTCTGGTGCATTCTTATCTTTTATAACTTCTACAAAGGCATTTCGTCTACATCATTAATTGAAGCTATGGCCTCCCCAATCAAACTTTGCTTCTTCTTTTTTGTGCTTGTCCATGCCTTTCTCTTACTTCCTCATTCGGTGCACAGTGATGGTATGTGCTTTCTTGCTCTTTTTTTGTTGGTTGAAAATTATAAATTTAGAGTTTAGCATTCTGTTTCAGAGTCATGAAGTGTATTGCATGTTATCAATACTTGTTCTTCTACATATGTTAGAAAGATAGTAATACTCGATAACTGTAGAAAACTATAAATGAATGCATATTCCTCTGTTCTTGGTTACTTAGTTCGAGTTTGTCTCTTTTTGGGTTTTGCTTTGGTGCTTGTGTACATGAGAGTAATTACCTGGCTCAATATATAAAACTATACATGAAATTTCGCTCTAACTTTTTCTTTCTCCTTTCTATGAACCAAACCCATCACATATATCTTTGGAAAATGACATGTATAGAAATAGGCATGACAATCTACAAGGTGGTTGTAACTTGTAAGTATCATGTTTTTACCGTATATATATGTATATATCCTTCAAGGGAAGAAAACCAAACCTTACAAAAAGTTTGTCTTGGATTTTGTTAATGAAAATGGACAGCTTCACTAATATTAATTTACTGATAGTGATAGGACCATATACAGTAGTCTGACTTTGCAGTATCTGATATATATGATGACTTTAGTGGCTAATCAAATCTGAAATTTACTACACCTATTTGCTTGCAGATGATGATGAGAACAATCTTCTCCAAGGCATTAACAGTTACAGAAAAACACTTAACTTGCCAGCCTTAGTCAAGAACGGTAACGCAGATTGCCTAGCAGATCAAATTGCTGATGACATAGAGGACCAACCTTGCAGCAGCCCCAACAATGGTGCTAACATTGTGCCTAGCACACAGACTCAACTCTCCGATCTTCACAAGCACTTCAAGAAGTGCAAAATCGATGCCAACACCACAACGGATGGGATCATTCTGCCAGTTTGTGTGCCCAAATTGGTCCCAACTCTGGTGCTTACCAACTACACTCACTCCCAACAGTTCGCGAAGTACGTAAACGATTCGAGGTTCACTGGGATTGGGGTTGGTTCTGAGGATGATTGGACTGTGGTGGTTTTGGCCACAAGTAGCCCAGCTGGAAGCTTTGCTAATGCAGCAAGCTCTGTTGTTTCAATGGTTGGTTTGGGTCATTACTTGGTCTCCTTGTTGTTGGGACTATATCTTGTCTTAGTTAATTAGCTGATACATGTGAATGATGTCTCTCTCTTGTTATGTTGTACCTTTATGTAGCTTTTTGGAGTTTCAAATTTGTGTAGGATTCAGATTCATGTAATGTAATGTAATGCATGGACTATTTTTACTTCAATGTGTAATCTGTGTTAGATATGTTAAATTTTGTAATACATGCAATATGCAAAAGCAGAACAAACATACCTGAGATGCAGGGCATTTTTGGTGCATTTTGGTTCATAGTCACTCGGTTAAAAAGTGGATGGAATATTAAATAACCAATTAGACAGTAGCCACTTGACCAGAATTCTCTAGCAAGGAGGTAAATAGAAAAAAGGGAATTAAAGCTATAAATCTTCATCCACTTTTCTAATTATAATGAACAAAAAGAGAAGCACCTGGAACACCTTGACAGCCAAGGCAACCCACAAAAAGCAAAGAATAAAAAAACAATACCCAACTCAAAATCGACTCTAAAAGAAAATCCACAAGACACCTGTTTATTCCTTCCCGGATTGTGTGATTTTATGCACCTCTTGTCACTAGGCCTTGTCTTACAACTGCAAGTCTGAAACCATGGCCTCCGCCACACTGAGCTTGTTTCTCCTTGTGCTTGTTCATGGTTCACTCTTTCTTTCTCATCTAGTGTATTGTAATGGTACTATTCTCTTTCACTGTCTCACAATTTTCTATTTTTCCTTATTTGTTTAAAGGGAAACAGTTTGAACAAATAAGAATTGACTATATACATTTGTTTGCAGAAGAAGAAGATGATCTTTTCAAAGGAATTAACAATTTCAGACAATCACTAAACCTCTCTAACCTCGCATGGAACAAAAATGCAGCATGCCTAGCTGATGAAATTGCAGATGAACTAGAGGAAAAACCATGTTCTAGTGCAGATGAGTACACCATTAAACCAGGCAATGGGCCTAAATTCCAAAACTTCAACAAGCTGGCACACAAGTGCCACATCAACATCAACACCACCACAGATGGGGTCATTTGGCCTGTTTGTGTGCCCAATTTGGACCCAGATCTTGTGCTTCACAATTACACTGACACCGAACACGCCATGTATCTGAATGATTCAAAGTACACAGGAGCTGGGGTTGGTTCTGAGGATGATTGGATGATTGTTGTGTTGACCACTGACACAGAGAGTGGAAGCTTTTCTGGTGCTTCTGCTTTGGGTGCAATTGCCATGGTTCATTACATGGTGGCCCTCTTGTTGGAATTGTTCCTAGTCTTGCTGTGATCAAGTGCTTTCCTTTTATTTTTTTATATCATATATATATGTTGGTAAAATATTGTGGTATTATTGCTTTTTCTCGTATATATTGTGTTTTGGTAGAAATGATGGAAAATATACTGTGATTTCCCCTGCTCTTGTACTTAATACGAATGTGGAACTCTTTGTATTGAAATAACAATGATGTAATTAATTTAAACATGTCGGTGCCTTCTATATCTCAATTCTGGTTCATCTTTAGCAGACCACACAACACATTTGCTTGGGTTTAATGGGTGAAAGTGACTCTGACAAGAACAAAATACAGGGTTAAGCTTCGTTCTACCCATCATCAATCTTAAATTGGCTTCTTAATCTTATACATGTTGATGCAAAAATTTGCTCAAACCTTTACAAACAACTTAAATGAGGATTCTGCTGACGTGGGTGAGTTGATAAGCTGGGAGGTTGATCCGAACATGTCAGCTCGCTAGCTTAGAATCTCTTCCTGCAACTTGGTCAGAAAAGAGCACCGGTGTGGTACCAGCCGAAGGTACTCTGATGGTAAAATCAGGGAGATGCAAGGAAGAAGATGCAAGAGAGAATGATAATCACAGCAAGAACTTGGGAAAAAGATGAAGAAAAAGAGGTAAAGTTCCCTGGGTTTATTTCTCTAGAACAAGTTCTGCTTGCTGAGAATTGTGTCCCCTTTCCCTCATGAACATGCTTTTATTTATAGGCAAAGGGTATCAGATATTTCTTTGGATGTGTAGGGGTGATCATGGTGCATTGTAGGTATTTAAATTCCAAGCTTATAGCATACTAGGTGACTGACAGACTCCTCATTTAATGCAGGAGAGGTACTACCAAATGGCTGGAAGTCACTTGCATTAAATGGAAAGTAAAGCAAAGCGAAGCGAATAGGCAATAAGTGCAAAGCATGAATGTACCTTTGGTGTGTCAGGCGTAATACCTGCTCTTGGAGATTGTGCTCGGTTCGGAAGGGGATGAGTCGAAGAGGATTGATCCGATCCGAGTAAGAGTCTGTGAATTGCGGTCAACCCATACAGGCATTGGTTTTTCAAGAAGCGACTCGGCTCAGAAAAGACAATTGCTTCCGCTCCGAGCCACTTGGTTCAAACAAGACAGTGGACAGAAGGTCCTTGCTCAAGGGGTCTACTTGGCTCAACTCCGATCCGAACCAAGGGTCAGAACTGAGCGAACGGTGATCCGTCAACTTTTGTAGATTCGACGAAGATTCTTAGGATTCTCCGTTCGGATCGGATCATGGAATGGGATTCGATCCGGAACAATTGCCAAATCGAGCCGTTAACCGAGGTGATGAAGTTGAACTCAGATCTGAAACTCCACATGGCTTCAAGATGTTGACTGTTGACTCATTGGGGGAGTCATCCCCAAACAATACATAATATTTATTGAGCTTGCATCATTTCATGTACTTTATCTTATATTTTTCTACTATAATTCACTTCATATTCAACCCGGATTTTATGGATACAAATATATTTATATGACCAAAATTTATACTTTGGAAAACAATGACCTTTTTCTATTAATGGAAACAATGAGTGTTTGTTATACCTTTGATCTATATAAGAAAAATGATGCTCAATCTAATTGAACATCTCTCATACTTTACAAAATTAAAACAATAAATTATAAAATAACAAAATTATTATAACTTAATTCAATCATCTTATTAACCTTCAACTTACTCCTTTTTTTTTCTTTTTTTTTTCTAACTTCTATATTACTCCTTTTTTTTTTGTGAAACTTCTATCACATAAAGTGTAATCATCTTATTTATTTATTTATTAAAATATCTCTCAAATTTAGTTGGGTACGAATGTCAATGTGAACTTGATCCAGATGGATGTGAGCTTAGCTGTATCGGGTCCACGGTCCACGTCAGACTCCACATGAGCAAAACCATTACCAGCGCAAAACAGAGAACAAAGAGGAACAAAGCCATAACAGCGAAACAGCTTCAAAGCCCTCACAACAATGTCGGAGGACGACGACGCAGAGGGCTTCGGGGACTTCAAGTTCGTCACCGCCTTCGATCCCAATTCCAAGATCAACCAGCGAGCTTCGACCGTCTCAGACGACGATTGGGGGGACTTCGTAACCGACCACACCAGTCAGATCAAAGCTCAACCCGTGCTCTCCAATGGACTCGCACACACGCAATCAATTCCCGCCCAAATACCCTTCGACCCATTTGGGCCATTTGGGTTTTCCAATATTGCTAACGGCTCGGCGCCGACCCGAACCCTGTCGGAGCCAATCCGGTTCGAAACTGAGCCTTTGAAGGTTGGCAAGACTCAGTGGGTGAAGCCTCGGGGAGCTTTGCCGCTATCGTTGTTTGGAGAAGAGGAGGCCGATGAGGAGGAGTCTGGTGCGTGCGAGTCCACTGTTGGAGATGGTGCAACCGGTTTGACTAAAGATGAGGGATTTGTGAAAAGCGGGTCGAATCTGAATGTCGGTCGTTTTGAGATTAATGATTCGACTGCGAATATTTATGGTCACAGTCCAAAGATCACGGTTCAGAACGGATCGAATCCGAATTTAGGTTCTGATAAAAACGAGTTGAATTTGAGTCCAAATGGGTTGGATTTTAAGCTTGATGCTCTGGTTCCGAGCAAAAATGGGAAATTTTATGGTGTGAATTTGCCTTCCAATGGTCTGGATTTGAAATTTGATGGTTTTGGGTTGAATTCGAATACAAATGGGTTGAAGCTGAATTTAGAGGAAGGAAATGGGGATTTTGATGAGGAGGATGATGATGGTTGGGAATTCAAAGCTGCAGAATCAGAGAGCCGAGTTAGCAATGAGAAATTTAAGGTAAAGATGGTTTCTTTTGGTGATTTGATTGATCTTGTTTGTTTAGGGTCTGCACTATGTTTGGTTGCTGAGAAACTGAATGAGAAGAAATTATAATCTCTCTGCGTTTTGAAATGAGTGAATTCTAGGTGGATTAGTGAGGAACAATTCTATTGAGCTTTGAATTTGCTTGTACTTGTTGCTAACACTAATGGAGCATTGGTAAGCTATGACCTTTGCCTTTTTTTGTTTGTTTATTTATTGTTCTAATTTACTGTTCATAACAGGAACAAGGGGTTGTAGAAGTAGCAGGATCGGAAATAGAATCAAATGCACGTACACACCCAGGAATCCAGGCGGGTATTGTTTTATTGTTGCATGTCTTGTTTACTTGTTATTTTTTTGTCACTTTATGAATATTTCTTGGGAATTCAGAACTAGATAACTATTTCAAATTCAATTACTTTCTCTTTTTATTGTACAATTTGGAATTTGCACACTCAAATAGGGATTTAGTTTTGCCATTTAACATTGTATACTATAGCAGGAAAATAATGGAGGAACCGGATTTACTCAGGGGTTAAGTATTTACGCTCATGTATTTAATAATGTTTCTGCTCCATCTCATGGAAATGGTGAATGGGGCTTCTTATTCGATTTCAATCCAAGCCCTGTAACCAAAGATAATCTTTTCATGGACCCGTACTCAAAAAGCAAGCAGAAAGATGCTGCAAATGTATCCAATTCTTCTCCAGTTGATGAAAATGTGTGGGATTTCAAGGATGCACTTCCTGAAACTGGATCAAAACATAAGTTGGTGAGATAGTTTGATTTGGTTTGTAGTTTTGATCTGGTTTACTAAAATTTTAATATTTTACAGGATATGTCATGTAATACTTAAGGTTTTGGTTGTAGGAAGAAGAAAAGGCTGCTACTCCTACTGGTTTAGAAGTACATACATTAGATGGTGTTGGTGCTCATGTTCATAATGATTTTTTTGCTGGATCTGATTGGATTTCTCACCAGTCTCGTGAAAGTAACTTTGCATTTCCTTTCATCCCAAATTCTACCCCTAAAGATGGTGTAATCTCAGATTCCTATTCCAGTGGCAAGAAAGATGACATTGCAAAAGGATTGAGTTGTTCTCCAGAGAATAACCATGTTGAGTCTGATGACAATTTTTGGGAATTTAAGGATGCATTTTCAGAATCTGGATCAAAGTTTGAGGTAGATGATTCAGTTAGACTTTGATAGTTTGATTTATATGCATCTCTCTCTCTCTCTCATTTTGATTGGAGGAATGTGAATACTCATACTTTCATTTTGATTGTAGGGGGAGTCGGTGGTTGATGGTAATCCTCCTACCAATATAAAACCATTTGCGATGGCCAGTGAAATCCAGGTGCTTACTCCAGATATTTATTTTTTTGATAAATCCAGGAAGTTTAGCCACATATTTATGCTTTGGTGCAGATCTGTTTTTCCCTCATTAGTGCTTTAAACTACCGTTAACAAATTGACAATTGTGTTTGTTGCTGAATTCAAGTTTTCTATTCATTAATGCTCAGAGCAAGTACTTAATAATTTTGTAATTATTTTACCTTCTATTCTACAGCACAATGAGGTAACATTGGAGAATCATCACCAAGCCTTGCCCTTGTCCATTTTTGGAGATGAAGAACTGGAAACTGATGATTCCTCAATTCATCAAGATGTTTCTGCTCATACAGCTGTTTCCCACCAGATAAATACCACCAAAAGCCCTGCATCCAGTATATCCATCACCGATCTAATATCAAGCTTATACAGTCAAGTGGACCAGAATACATCTACTATTCATGTGCCAAAAGCAACTGAATTTACTATGCATCCTGCCGCAACAGCATTGGAATCTGATTTTGGTGGTGATGATTTTGATGATGGTTCCTGGGAATTTAAGGATGCTGTTTCAAGAGATCAAGACCAAACTTCTGTTGCTGATCTTGAAGATTCACCTCAAAATTCTTCTACTAAAGTCCAGCTGGACAATTTTGTGGATTTCTATTGCAAATTAAAGGTTGAATCATACCTTCTTGCACTCTACCATCTTGAAAATAAAAAGGTTAGTGAAAAATTGCTCTGACCTCTTTGTTATTAAGCTTTTACCGGTATTAAATATTTGCAATGTGTATTTTGTTAGAAAGCTCAAACTAGTGCTACTCTTTCTGGTGAAGATACAAAAGCAGATGGTATGGATGAGGAAATTCAGGTTTGTACCTTTGAATGGTAATTTTAATTTGATTCTTTTTTTTCATTATTATTTGGGCCATATACTTGTCTTATGCCTATATATGAACTCTATCGATAGTACACCATAGGGAATTAGCTATAGATCTTTCTGATAAGGAGCTTGGTTTTCGAATGAGAGCTTTTGTTAGGTTCATAATAAGTTCATGTTCTTCTGAAAAAAAATAATAACTTCATGTTGTCTCTTGTTGTAGCTATTCTATAATGATCTTCATAGGAGAATAACATTGACTCTTCACTTTTTGTGTCTTGGGTTTATAATACATAACTTCACTCTTGGAAATCTTGAGAATCTGGTGGAGATCAGATGAAAACTTATATGAGGCAGCGACGTCGGAACAATATATTAGTCTTCTAGTTCAGTGATTGTTTCTTGCATTTACAAACCCCTAGGTTGTCCTACAGTAGAATCTTATAGAAGAAGAATAAAGTGTGACAATCAGGAAGTTATGTTTGTGGTTTCATAATAATTAATATATTCATTCGTGAATAATTAACTCAGCTCACTCTTGTTACTATTGTTTGAGGTCTGAGATACTCGCATGGGGCATTAGATGATATAAGTTTATGATATGGGGCTTGGTTTTGAGTGGTTTTGTTGGGTTTATAACTTTGTAAGTTACTTTTATTAACTTCTTGTCGTCTCTTGTTGTAGAAATTATATGATGAACTGCATCAAGACAATATGATCCCCGATCAGTTCCAGTCAGGGAATCCTTCACCAATAAATGCAGACCTTAGTGAACTTCTTAAAGTGCTGGAGGATCCAAAGTTCCAAGTTCTTGAGTCAGAATATCAGTTGTCACAAAGATTGGCCTTGGTATGTGTCTTTGCAATGATATGATGTAAAACCATGAAAACTTTCTCTTTTGTATATTACACTGCAATCAACAAAAACACAAACAGGCACAAACAAATGCAAAAAAACACTTCAATGTCTATCAGGAAACATATTGTTATGTCAAATTATTAATATTTGTGAGTTTATATTTGCTATTTTGTATACAAATGGTTGATGACTTTTTGCTTAAAGCTTCATAAGTGGCCTTGGCTTGACACTGCTTGTATTTTGGCTTCAAATAGGCAGAGAAGGATTTCAGAGCAGCAGTTGAACTTTCAAGACATGCAGCATTCACATTAAGGATTCTTAGATTGGGTTCAACTGAGGAGCACTCTAATTACATTTCCTTGTGGTCTCAATTGGTCTCCATCTGTGCTCAAGAGCTGAAACACGGTTCTTTAATTTGGATGCAATCGTTAGAAAAGAATGTTCAGAATCAAGTATTATCTGAACCTCAAGGTACTACATCCAGAAATTGTTATTTGATTTCATCCTAGTATTATTTTACTACTCAGATCTTATGTTTAGTCTCTTTTTTTTCTTTTTCTTTTTTGTGTGTGGAAACACAGGCAAGCAGTATATCCTTGCTCTTGGAGAAATTTACAAAGTAGTCTTAGTTCTTGAAGCCTCAACCAAACTGTACAAGCCATGGCTTCTATTACATTCATCAGATTGTTCTTGCTTGTTTTCTCTTATAAACGAGTGCTCTACTCTATGGTCAAGTTCAGGACTGCATGAAGCTCTCAGTAGTATTTCAGATGCAGTTGATTTTAAATATGATGGAACAGTTAATGCACTACTGGATTCCATGACGTACATTCATCATCTTGATGCATTTGCACTCCAAAACCATGTTGTTAATGGACAACAACCCATTTGTTCGCTGTCACTATTAACTGCAGGAGCTGTGCCAGGTATGCATAGATTGATTTCAGTCTCTCAAGAGTCATTTAAATTATTCCAGACCATGCAACCTATTACATTCTCTTAATTTATCTGTTTGTTTGTATGTTTCAGGTATTAAAATGGTGGTGTGGAATAGGGAACACTACTTATTGACGCTTGCAAACTTGTGGACAAATTTAATTAGCTCTGATCCTCCCCAATTGCCGCACTTCAAGTATAGCTGATGGGGAAAATCATGTTGAAGGAAGTCTTGAGGACTTTTGAGATGCTCTTTGGCCGAGTTTGCCATTAAATCTGTCAGTTTCCCTCCTCTGGAACATGGCATTTGGGCACAAACCACAGTTTTGCTGGACTTAAAGGATGATGATCAAACAGAAAATTTTTTAGTGACTTGCTGAGATCGTGCGGGAAGAAATCCTCAATTTGGCTTTTATGAGATCCAAAAGACAGCCGGCTGCATGGTTTGATCCCACCAAGCTCCAATACAATTCTTGTATTTTTGTTTGCCATTCTTTTCTCTTGGAGCTGTAGCATAATAGGGATTGGATGTAGAAGTGTTTGTATCGCTGTGTTTAGTTTTGTATGTCTGAAACTGGGTGAATAAGAAAGAAAGCATTCACATACCCAGGAATAGAATTTTGAAACGAAATAGTTGGTGTCATACTCACGCCCTCTTTCAATTTCCATTTTGTATTTTGTATTGCGAGTTCATACTATAAACAATGTGTAACGATTGAAATTTGAATGCGCACGGGATATACTAATTACTTGTCGAAAGCTTACATGTTGGTGCAAACTTAATTTCTAGTGCTGTAGTGTTTTATATACAATTTTGCATTGAAGTCTCTGTCGTGGAGACCAAGGTAGTGACTATTAATTTTATGTCCTTTCATACCGATTCATACCATATTATGCCCATCTCTAATTCTTACATTTCATGAAATCGTCCCCTAAAGATAAATGGAAGCAATCAAAGGCCTAAAATTCATCATCTTTTATGCAAATTAATTGTATTTCACGTTAATGAGTGGATTAATAATACTAATACTATATAAGTATGTGACGTGTTAGATAATGGGATTGATTTGGCAAAATGGGTAATAAACAAGAGGAAATTTCTGTAATTGTACACGCAAAGAAACGGGTGAGTCCGACAGAAATCGGGTCAACTAGAGCGTGGCGGGCAAGGAATTAGGTATGTTAAATATGGAGGGGACCCGAAAGCCTCGGCCCAGCAGCCTGTGTTTTGTTTTTCAGAGGTCACACACAGCTTAGGGTTTGAGTTACTCAGTCTGCTTTACTTGTTCTCTGCGTTACTCTCCATCAGTCTCCAAACACTCGCACTCGCATTCACATAGGCAGAGAGAGATGTTGGACATCAATCTGTTCAGAGAAGAGAAGGGCCACAACCCAGAAATCATTCGCGAATCGCAACGCCGTCGTTTCAAAAGCGTTGAGATAGTCGACGAGGTCATCCGGCTCGACAAAGAATGGCGTCAACGTAATCTCTCTCTCTCTTTCTCTCTCCCTCTTTCTAGCTTTTCATGAACTTTGAAATTTTTTTAAATCAATAAGCGTTTAAATTTTAATAGTTCTGGTGAAAATTATGTGAATGTCAGGTCAATTCGAGCTCGAGAATCTTCGGAAAGAGTTCAACAAGATCAACAAGCGAGTCGCTCAGCTCAGGATTGTCAGTATTCCATTTCTCTCTAAACTTTTTTCTTCTGCATCAGCTGTTTTCTAGTGAGATTTCGGTCATTAGATATTGGATTTTTTTCCTGAAAATAAACGTATTTTTGGTGCACACTGAAACTTAAATAAGTTTTTGGATCCCAATCCTACAAATTGAAACTTAGGTCATTAGGTTTTGAATAATATTTCTTGCCCTCTTGATTTTACAAATCGAAACAGATTATATTAGTGCCATCAATTGCATTTTGACTGACATTTTTTTTCATTAAGTTTGTAACTTTCTATATTTAAATCTTAGTTATGATATTTATGGAACTGATTATTGAAATTTTCTGGGATTAAAGGCGGGTGAGGATGCGACTGAGGTGATTAAGGACACAGAGGAGAATAAGAGGTTGGCGGCAGAGAAAGATGTTGAAGTTAGAGAAGCTCTAACACTGTTGAATTCAAAATTGGAAGTCATTGGAAACCTTGTGCATGATTCAGTTCCCATCAGCGATGATGAGGTGATGATTTGAAACTTTGCTTATGATTTAACAATGTCTCTATATAGTGCTTAAGTCTGGAGTGTATTGGGATGGTTTTTAGGCAAATAATGCTGTGATTAGATCATGGGGTGAGAAGCGAATGGAGCCAAAACTGAAAAACCATGTTGAGCTTGTTGAGCTTCTTGGGATTGCAGACCTGAAGAAAGGTATTGAGTCCAACTTGTTTCAAAGTCTATGAGGTTCGACTAAGCTTGGAATGGATGTTGTAATGTAACATGGTGCTTCTTGTATCATTTCTATATATGCCAATCAAAAAAAAAAAATATCATAGTAGCCTGTTTTTAACTCGATCTGCTTAAAATATATAGGTGCTGATGTGGCGGGTGGTAGAGGGTTTTACCTGAAAGGAGCTGGTGTACGCCTTAACCAAGCACTGATAAACTTCGGTCTTGATTTTCTTGAGAAAAGGGGATATACAGAGTTGCAGACTCCATTTTTTATGAGAAAAGATATCATGGGGAAGTGTGCTCAATTAGCTCAATTTGATGAGGAACTCTACAAGGTAAAGTTGGTAATTGTTGCTAATATTTTGTGTTTAATGTGTTTAACTTTTCAAGAAGCCTGACTTGTTTGGTGTCATGGATGTTTCCATTGAAAATACAAACAAATCCATCATCGCACTTTTTTTTTCCTACATTTTTTCTGCCTAATGTGAGCATGACAGAGAATGTGTCCAACAGGTAACTGGTGAAGGTGACGACAAATATCTGATTGCTACTGCTGAGCAGCCACTTTGTGCATATCATATCGATGATTGGATCCATCCATCCCAGCTACCCTTAAGGTTGTAACATTTTATTGGAGGTTCTGGCTTTAAAATAATTGTTTTTTAGTTTTTGCTCATGAATTTTTAGGATTTTCTCTCAGATATGCTGGATATTCATCTTGCTTCCGAAAAGAAGCTGGTTCACATGGTCGAGATACTTTGGGAATTTTTAGAGTTCATCAGTTTGAGAAAGTTGAACAGTTTTGCATTACCACACCAAATGGCAATGACTCTTGGGACATGCATGAGGAAATGATCAAAAACTCTGAGGAATTTTATAAAGCGGTATCATATCTTTCTCCCCAAAAATTCACTTATTCCCTTTGCATATTTTTTAAGATTTCATCTAGTATGGAAATTATTGATTAGCAAACAAGTGACTTTGCAGGCCAATTGGAATTTTTACATTTCCTAAAGTTATTTTATTGCAATTTTCTGATTTTCAGCTAAACCTCCCCTACCATATTGTGTCCATTGTTTCTGGTGCTTTAAATGATGCTGCTGCAAAGAAGTATGATCTGGAAGGTTGGTTTCCCGCATCCCAGACATACAGAGAGCTTGTCTCTTGTTCAAACTGTACAGACTACCAGTCAAGAAAATTAGAGATTCGATTTGGGCAGAAAAAGGTAGGTCCTGAGAAAACTCATTCCATTATATATTCCTCACTATTCAGTGTTCTTATAATTAGCAGAAAGATCACCTATGTAGATATGGAATCAGGAATGTAATTAGGTAAGAAATAAGTAATAAGGAACCTGTGCGCCAGGTCTATTTCAATGTGTAGTCTGTATGTATCTGCTTAAAAGCTGTACAGTCGATGTAGATTGTGCATAAATGAGAAACTCTGTATTTCCCTTGGGGGGTCTACTTCAAATTAGTTGGATGTATAATAAAGGTGATGTAGGTTTGCTGAGAACACAAATGGGTAGCCATGCCTTGTTAGCAAAAAAATTTTAAAAGTGCATGTTAGAGAAAAACTTGTGATGTATGCTGAAATTGCTGATCAAATTTTGAAAATTCTATTCGTATGGTGTTAAGTGAACATAGAATGTAGATTTCTCCCTTTCTAAATACCATTGTTGGCATAACTGCATTCAGCTTCATGTATATGTATGTGGCTTTATCATAATTATGATTGGGTGCATGTTGTGATTTTGTGCTGTTGCAGAGCAATGAGCAGACAAAGCAATACGTTCACTTATTGAACTCCACTCTTACAGCTACTGAGCGAACCATTTGCTGCATTCTTGAGAACTACCAGAGGGAAGATGGTGTTGAGATACCAGACGTTTTACTACCTTTCATGGGCGGAAAGACCTTCCTACCCTTCAAGACCAAACCAGTCACAGAAGCCAAAGGGAAGAAATCAAAGGCCTAAATTCATCATTTTTTCTTTGAGTTTTCTACTAAAAATAGATTATCTTAAGAGATTGTAAAACACAGATTCCTTGTTTAGTCTTGGGTTGTGTTATATTATACATTTGACTGCTGATTTGCACATTTAGATCCTACCTATTGTTACTTGGTGTTGGCGGGAAGTTGCTGCTGATGTCAGAATACAAATCTTGAGAATTGAATCAATTGATTGCTTGACTGGATCTAAAATTTTTTGAAGATAAATTCTTTTAGAATTATATCCAATGGGAGGTTTGAGCCCTTCGCCTTCACTTCATCGCCCTTGCCTGATTGATCCACTTTACAATGATTTTCCTTCCCTATTTTTTTTTTTGGGTAAATGACAAGAAAAAGTTTGTGTTCATAATTGGAGGGTAATTGTTTTAATTCTGCAGTATCACATCGAGTCGTAGACCCCTTCTGAAAGTCTATTTTTGCTTTTGCAGGGCAAGGAAACCCGTCCAAATCAAACAAGCTGGTCCACAATTCACATCATTCATGAAATTGATTGAAAAGCCATTCTTCAACTTGGTCCAGGGGATTGGGTTTAAAAAACTGAGCATGGTACTGAAATAAATCATGTTTTATATATGATTTTAACTGATTTTAACCTACTAGTCTTTTTTTGGTACGCGATAGAATTTTGAGCCCACAACTTGGAAATTTTGCATTACCAATATCTGCGAATCTTTTCTTTTTCTCTCAAAGTCAAAGAACAATGACTTTGTACTGTTTCATCAGTTCAGGATTGTCTCTCTTCCATATTTACATGGAGATTGCCATTCCAGCAATTATTAACTTATGATCTTCTATATTTGCAAGTTTGTATTTTTCCTTGCTTCTAAATTTTTCTGAATAGAATATCAAAACCATCGACAACTTTGTTTTTTTTTTTTTTGGGTTATCACAAGAGTCGAAGGAAACACGTGATCACAAAAAATGATAAATAAGATTGACGTCAAATAATTCTTGGAGAAATAATGGGTTTTGGTAACATTTTGTTTTTTACCTATGATTGTTACCTTTAATTAAAGATGGAGAAAATTGTGAGAAGATAGAAACGTGTATAGATGTGATAAAATTGGGAAACCAAAAACTAAAGCATCATCAAACGGACCTAATTGTTTCTCTTTCACTTGGAAAGATTTGAACCCAAGTACTTGAAGGCTGAGGCCATGCCCACTCATTCATCGCCTATACCAAGACAAAGGTGCCCCTTCATATAGAGTTGTTTATTTCCAATCGAAAGAGGGTCCTTAAATTATTGGAAAAGATACAGAAAAAGAAGCACGTAAACACCTATATAGTATATACTATACACACTACACTAGTCTATTCGAAGATCGAAGCAAGATAATTTAATAAGGCATTGTGGGTATGCAACTATGTATTGAAAAAGTATTTATTCTATTTTTTACTGTTAACAGAGCGCAATTAGGTTCCATATACATCCAAATTCATTTATCATCAGCATTGAAGAGCCACTCTTAAACCAGAGTCTACATCAAAAGGTTTCTAGAGCAATTAAGCAATTTCATATTGGAACCTTTGAAGATACTGCAAATGCTGCAAGGGAAATATGTATGCGTATATGTTCTTCAAAACACATTTTTGAAGAAAAATGAATATAGATTAATAGTGGTCAAACCCAAAAATCACAAAAAGATAAAAGCTATGTATGCTAAATTGATGATATATATCTAATTTGCTGTAATATAACTCATCCCATTTTACAAAAACGTATTCCTTATAAACCTATAAATCCAAAGTTCTAAAAGTACAAAAAAATTTCTAAACTTTCTTGGTTTTATGACAGACATTGGTCATACATCTAAAACGTCCAAAACTATAACAAAAATAAGTTCTTTTCTATCATCCAATCTTTCATGTACAGCTTCTAAACAACATGGTTGCTTGTTTGTGAACCTACCTACCTATTGTGCAATGGGTCAGGAGAAGAGGGCACTTCTCTGTTGATTGTAGCAAAAAAGCCTTGGTCATCTCCAGTGGAGTTGGAGCTTTTGCTCTGAACTTGAGGCTTCTCTTGATTCTCCACCTTATCATTGTAATTATCATTTAAACATCTGGCTCCAGAAACTCCATAGTGTAAACCTGAGATGCCCAAAAAAATCAATACAAGACCCATAACTTGATTCCTTGAGATGGACCTCATGAGCATGACTAGCTTCTTCAAATGCGAAAATATTATTTTTGTCTCCGTTTAGCTTCTCTTTAAGCAAGCATGTGGAGAATAAAAAATCAACTTTTGAGTCTTTTTGTTGAGAGAGAGAGAGAGAGAGAGAGAGAGAGAGTTTGAGCATGTTGAGTAAGTTGGTAGGTTTTTAAAGGGAGAAGAGGAGTACTTCAATTTGTGTGTGTGAATATGTGTGCATGTGTGAAGGTGGAAATAATTGGTCAGATTCCCAGCTGCATAATTCATAAACTATGAGAGGGATGAGACTTTAACTAATGACTTTGTAGAGGTTGTTGACTGTCTATGTGACTTGTGTTCCACTTCCACATCATCCCACGTATGCAATGAAACCCATTAGTTTTGAATTTTTTTAGGATCTCTGTATCAATTACCAAACAATTAAACAATGAAAAAAACAACAACAATAACTTCTCATTGATTCATCAAATATTAGTTTGCATGACATGTGTCATTACTTACTAGGGTGATGAAATTCTCACCTCATCTCTTGTTAAATGTAATATTAAATATTTTATTCACTAGTAAAGATAAAGAGTACTTCATTTGGGGAGAGAGGGTGTTTCAGAAGTACTTTTAGATAGGGCATAGATAATGTTTTAGCCTTTTAGGTCATTGATCAAACCAACCAGTCCTCCAGTGGGATATAAATTAATTGCAATCAAATTACCAAATTCAACTTATAATACATTGTCTTCTAAAGGGAGCCTCAATTTCAGGATCTTGGCTTTGACTCTGCATTTGGGTTGTCTTCATTTTCTTCATATGGGCTATTCAAATGTCTAAACTGCTAGCATCCATGTGAATATTTTGCAATTTTCTAGGCTATAGTACTACCTTTCTATTTCTTAATCATTCTTAAATTTGTCAATTATGCTTGTGCATGTTTCACAAAACTAGGGGGTTTGCCTTTTGAAATCATTCCTAATTGCATTTGTCTTGTTGGGTTTACGTTTCTTGCTATATATTTGACCATGCTTTTGTTTCTTCTTTTGGACTAGCTTATGGCACTTGTTGCATTAATGCGATCCCTTCTTTGTTTATCTCAATGTTAGTATTTATCTTATTTATTCTTTTTCTTATTAATTTTAAGTTTCTCTCTCACACACATTTAGGTCTTGTGACTGAATAACAAAAATGCTCTGAATTCAACAGATTTTGCTCTAAATTTAGCATAAGCCCTAGCAAAGCATTGTAGAAATCTGACATTAGAGAATTACTATCAATTTAAGTAGAGCTCTTAATTCGTATTTATCCCACTGTTTAATAAGATATTGATTCCCATACAAACAGGCCTGTTTGATGAATAGGTTATAAAACAGAGAACACATGTTATTTAAAAACACAACGGTCTTAGTTTAATCTCACACTCATCCTCTACTTAAGTGCAAGTCATCTTTCTCTTTCACTTCTTTATTACTCGTGTTTTGGTCTGTCTCGTTCTTCCATTGTTACTTACTTGTCACACACACACACGCACTCTCTCTCTTTCTCTCTACTAATTTTTTGCCAGAGATGCAAAGTAATTTTGTGAGATTTAAGATGTCTCCAACAAAGGATTTTAAAGAATCTAGGGAATTAACTGAGTTTCTCATGCCTTTCCTTTTTTTTAATAAATTCATCACTTAATGAGATCCATTAGTTTTTTAGAACACTTAAATTTTATTAGAATTCATTAAAATCAGAATTGGATACACCTGGAATCCATTAAAATATGAGTTGGGAACCCCAAATTTCTATAAACTTTTGAAGTCCATTAAAATCAAGTTGGAGACCCTCCCTAATTTTATGCAAGAAACATTATTCTTGATAAGACTTGCTGGGCAATTAAATAAAAAATCTAGATTAATTTAGCCGACCACAGACCATACTTGACTAAATAACCAGATTTTAATAAAAAGTTAACCACCTTTAATCAAAGTCAGTCTAGTATGATGATTATTAAGCTGTTGCCTGTAGAAAAATGAAGTGATTATCTCCAATCATCGCATTATTAGAAACTTTAAAGGAATCATTGGGACGAAATGTACCACACAATTTGACTTCTTAGAAAACGTGAGGATACAAGCTTCATTAAATTATGTGAAAGTTAATAATGGCATCTTTGTCTATATGACTTCTATCACGTACAAATATAAACACCAACACAGAGTTCGTGGTAAAAGTTTCCGCTTTATTTGTTCACTCCATAATTCACATTGACCTCCAAATAGGATTAGGAAGAAGAGGACTGAGCACACACTCTGATACATATGAATTTGTATTGCCGGAAAGAATGAATACAAGATATTTGTAGTTGAATGATATTTCTGCTAACGGTAACATGTCAATATTGGACCAAAAATATCTTACTTTGTAATCTACAATTCGTTCATGCCTCTTTATGAAAGCACAATTTAATCTCAGACTGTGACGGTGAACAAATAGAGTTTTAGCACAACAGCCAGAGCCAACTGCAACAGAAAGATCCCGGCTACAATCAAGAACCACCTCTCGCCTGCTGATACAATGTGGGCTCGAAGGTTAACTGCGACAAAGGTGGCAGACATGATCCCGGCTACGCCTGTAATTACCCATCTGAAAATTTCTATCGGCACAACAGAGAGACACTGCAACCACAGAGAGTAGGAATGTCAGCTAGTTATTATCATCCATCTCAATGGGAGATTTACTTGTACTTTAACAAACAAAAGCTTGCAACAGAGTTCAATGATGGAACTCATCTTACACCTATTGAAAAATTGGCTCTTAATAAGTACAAACAATTAAGGTACATAATTGAATCCTACCCAAGACATTAGTGTCCAAAATTATTAGAATTGACAATAGTGTTAGGACAGCTTCTCCATTATCCTTACAAAATATTAAAAGACTGTTTAGACATTAATTTCACTATCCAGAAAATTTCTGGCAAAAGCTTTCATCCCACCCCGTATCTATATTTTTATAGCTTCAGAGCACTAGCATAAGCTTTTGGGAGACGGGTCAAACTAACTCTTTTGGAAAATAGTCAAAGTAACTCTTTTACACCCAAAACTTTCTAGACAATATCATTCTGGAAACAAACTTAATAAAAAAATAAATGAGAAAACCAGTGACTTACCAACGCTGGAATAAAGACAAACAGGGAATACCCATAGAGACAAAACAGCTGAACAAGACCTGATGGTGCTGAGAAGTATTTCAGGATTACGTACAGTAAAAGAGGAACAACAGTGACGTATCCATAGAACAATCCAGCAGACCACTGCACCACATTAATGTCATATTCCCATTCTTTACTCTTGAGCTTGTGTGCTACATATGTCACAAAAGTTCCAATGGCAGCTGCTACAAATATTAGGGTAGTGCATATCCAGAAAGGTCCATACCTGCACAGCATTTGAAGTTGAGATCATATGACATGTACCTCACCATACAGAGAATTTTTGACAAATACATTACAAATATAAAAGTAAGACAAAAGTATCCACCAAGATACAGGGATTAATCTTATTGCAATCTTACAATGTAGTTCCAAAACCTAGCTTTGAATTACAGAAATTTAAATTGAATATGAAGTATGAGCATGGTACCTGTAGCAAATCTGCTATCAGTAAAATTTTACAGAATCGCATATACCATCACCATCCATCAATGCCCTTAGATCATTGACTACTTAATTTGCATGATTCTACTAGATTATAGTATAGTGCAAACACATTTTCTCAAATTAAAAGGCATCTTCATCCAGGATTATCAATTGTTAAATCAACGTTTGAGGCAATATCTCAGAGATGTTTAAATTTCAAAGAATAATGCAAGTTGAAAATACTATTCAACAACTTACAAATCTGGGCTCTCAGATGTTTTTTCGTTGAAAGTTCCACTGAATGGAAGGAGTGAGTCCTTAATCCTCTCCAGAACATCTGAAGTGTCAACATCAAAGTATGACTTGTATGCAGATACACTGAAGGCCCGTAGCCAACCACTCTGCTGGGGTTCATCAGAACCAGATATAGGTTTTGAAAATGTGTCTGTATCAAGAGAAACGTGGCTATTATCCTTTAACATCAAAAAATATTAAAGTAGTCAAACTTTAATAATCTGGAAAATTTATGGAAAGAAGTATGGCCAATAGTTTTAGCACCCATTAGGCCCTTACAAAGATCAATACTAACTTTCCTCATATAGTTTAACGCCTCTTAGGAATAGCAATTCCCTCTCCACATATAGAATGAGAAGGAAGCATGAAGAACATTTCATTCATTGTTGTCCAAATCCCATATTAGCTCTTCTAAGGTTTGTTTTCCAAGCATCCACTCTGTCTAAGTCATTTTTCCACTGATTAGAAGTTTTAAAGTACAAAAACACAACTTTAACCACATTTAATCTGCTGTCTTGTTGACTCTCAACGGCACACCTGATTACTAGTTTACTAGTACTACAGATCTCTTCTTATTTATTGTGATCCAACCGAGTCAGCTCTCATGAGCACTTTGATCCCAACACATTTCAACTAGTCAACCTACCAAACCTCAGCTTCCCTGATTCATATCCCATTTTATTACTAGAGTTTACAAAGCATAATCAAATGAACAAAAGTTCTCCAACCTTTTGCCATCAGATCTAGATTTACCCAAAAAGTGGTCTATACTCCTAGAACATACAGTGAAAAGCATGAATTTCAAATACTTTAAACTTGGTTTTTAAAAGCCTTGAGGTATTGGATCCGAAGATTTTATTGTATACACTGGACTATTATTAGAAACTATGTATGAAAGTCACATATCAGAGCGAATCCTGGTTCGAATATTTAATAAATTAAAGTGGAAATTGTGTGTACCATCAGCATCACGAGGAGGGCGAGCACCACCAGCTATCTTCCCATGTGCCTCAGATGGAGGAAATGTCGTAAGGCTTGAATCTGCATCATTTACACCATATAATTATTTCCAATGAAAAAATCAAACAATCTTACTACTAAAACCTAAAAACCTAGCAACTGAGCTGGATTTAAACTCAACTAAGCAGATGTTTAATGCTCATTTGAGCCCCTTCCACAAAAACTATACAACATTCACAAATATACTTATTCCTTTCCTATACTACTCGATAAACCCCTTCGATAATAATACTTTAAATTTACAACTGAAAATTTAATCAAATAAAAGCTGTCTGGTTACTAAGAAAATGCGGGAACAAAACATATAAACGTTATCAAGGTTGAAGATCCTAGTCTCCCAACAGTCCTAACACTTAAAAACCCCAAAAAAACACGCAACAAAACAGAGAATGGCAACTCAATTTCGCTACTCTTTTTCCTGCATCAATTTCAAACAGCTATATAGAATGCCCAACACAGTGGTGCAACGATAACTAACTGATTCTTTCTATATCTAATGTTGTTTCGTTTTCTTTTCCTTCAGTTTCACGGCAAGTAAACCACGGATTGATAGCCCATCTCCTGAGCTTTGAGAAAAAACGAATTGGGTACCTTGGAATTTGACAGTGAGATGGCCTGGATCTGGGACCGCCTGCAAAATTAACCAAGAACATTAAATCAGATATTCATATAGATATTTGTGTGTGTGTGTGTATATATATATGTGTGTGTGTGTGTGTGTAAATGTGAAATTGAAATACTTACAGCAGGAACGGATCCTGATACGTTTTGGTTATCGATGCTTGTATAATTTCCGGACATCATCTTGCTCTCTCTTTTTTCTTCTTCTTCCTCCTCCTCCTCCTTGTGTCTGCTACTTCAGATCTCTCTCTGGTTCTCTTGGAGTAGCGCGTGGTTTTTTCTTTTATTTTTATTTTTTAATTTTGTTCTTACATGACAAATATAAAATCGGGTAGACTTTGAACTTTTTAATAGGTGGATCGAGGTTGGCTTCCCTGGATTGGTTGGGCCCAAGCTTAATTGGACCTAGAGGTGTCAAACAGGCCACACCCTTATCATATGTTTGTGCTGTGTTCGGGCCCAGCCCATATAGTTAAGAACCTGGCTCGGCTCGGCCCGGCCTGTGACCCATTAATATTTGTGTCGTGTCTTAAACGGGCTGGTCCATGGATTTTTTTTTTTTAAGGTGAACAATTTAATCTTATGATATTTTCTTGTATGAGATTAAATATTTTTGGTGAAAAGTTCTTTATAAATTAAAAAAACAATTTTTGTGCCCGTGCTCGTGCCGAATGGGCTAAAAACTTTGACTCAATCCAACTCATTTACTTGTATCGTGCCGTGCTTAATCTGGCCCAACCATTTTGACACCTCTAATTGGACTAGTACAAAAAAATTATTTACATAAACTTCTACTCCTTTTACACTGACGAATTAAAAAAACAATTTTTGTGCCCGTGCTCGTGCCAAATGGGCTAAAAACTTTGACTTAATCCAACTCATTTACTTGTATCGTGCCGTGCTTAATCTGGCCCAACCATTTTGACACCTCTAATTTGACCAGTACAAAAAAATTATTTACATAAACTTCTACTCCTTTTACACTGACGGTTTTTTTTTTTCTCCTTCTATTTGTGCGTTTCAATTTATCATCTGAGGGTTCTAATCAAGTTGGCTATAGGGTAACGATAATGAAAGTAGATCTGTACTTTATTTTCTTATAATTCCTTGTAATTTCTAAAAAGTTGTTGGAAAACGAAAGTAGATCACAGTTGCAAAATCCTATCTAAAATTATAATTTTTGTCTTCTAATTTCCCCTATTTTCTTTTTTTGGTCAATTTGCACTACAGCCATGATGCTGGCGTTGAATTCTTTTGGTGTAGCAGGAATGGTTTAGTGTTTCGCCAGAGAGGAGTACAATTATCGTAAACTTGAACTCCAAGTTTTGAAATCGTTTGATGAACAATTGTATCAAAGGATGAACACCTATTTAGACCTTACCATTTTTTTCTCCTTCATTTTTAGCTAAATTTAGATGAAAAATGTGCAAATTAACGAAAAAGTTCTCAATTGAGAAAATTGAAAAGTCAGAGTCCTTAATTTTCCAAATTAGAAGTCTGGAGGCCAAATTGACGCACAAGTGTAATATCCTGGAGAGCAAAATGACTATTTACTCTTTAAAATCATACGTTACAGCCTTTAATTTAATTTCAAATAAAAGTTTAAAGA
>QANT01002516.1:140-15510 GCA_003254885.1 Purshia tridentata
TTTTTTTTTTTTTTTTTCAGCCATGATCTTCAAAGTTCAGACCTGAAATTATTATAAAAAATCTGAATCAATAGTAATTAGGCATATGTATAAAGTGGTGGATATCACGGCCGTCAGCACGATGGGAGGTTGTGAATTCTGTCTCTTTTCCATAACTTGATAGGTAATGAAGTTATTGGCAATGAAATAGAAGTGAATTTTCATTTTAGGGAGAAAAGACGCTAACAAGAAAATTGAAAATAATGGGTATTATGGGAAATTCATGCATGAACACTATAATATCTTCAAAAGTTCAGTTCAATCATATGGGGCTTGGGCAAAATCTTAGAGAGGGGTGAAGATATGATCAAAGCCATAAAGTTGCTAAACTGCACATCCCATCAATTTCAACCTATATTTAGTTGGTAAGAAATGTAAAAGGCAAGACTTGTAGCCTATTGATGGACCAAGTTTATCTTAAAGCCATGCATTGCTGCCCATATATCAAACTGGAAGAGTTGCCAAAAAGCAACAGAATCATCAAACAGAGGACCCAAACCCCAAAAGTACCCCATAGAAAAGGGAAGTACAGGCCCAAATCTAAACGGCCTTACTTATACCAAGCAGCTTGGTTTGAAGCAAAAACCAAAAGGAAAAAAAAATCATCATCATCTCTTCTTTTTCTTTTAGTTTAAAGACAGTTGACCACATTCATTCTCACAAAACCTTCAGACCAAATTTCACCTGACAATGCCAATATTTGTCTGAAGACAGAGAGAAGAGATCATTTTCAAAATCTGTCATAATCAGTGATAAGTTCCAAAAGTTTTTTTTCTGCAATAAGTTTACCTATGATTTGGCATATGCATAAGCAGTGGAGGAAAGTAACAAAGATCAGTCTCCTCACTAAATGAGGATATCAAGGAAGAGAGATTATTACACAGTCAAGAGTGCTTCTTCATATACTTTGTATTTCATAATAAATTTATCAATAACATGTTCAAGCATTTCAATTGACAATTGACACAGCATTACTATGTATCTGATCCCTTATAGAGTAGCACTGTGATGCCTTCTTGGGTCTTTGAATTACTTCTCTTTTTCAAAATAGACCATGGACAAAAAGTGGGGGAACGTGAGTTCGAATTACCAAGTTGAACTGAAAGCTTGCTCCCCAATTTAAAAGAAAATTTGAAAGGATAGACATGAATACACGGTCAATGCAAAAGCAACAACACCGTGGAACTAATCTTTTCATTCAGAAAAAAGGCTAGAGCATAATGAACATAACACACTCCAAAATTGGAGAGCCGGACACAGATTTGCCTAAATAGAACTGCAAATTCTTTCATGGTTATTGAAGAGCAAGGGGAAGGCTATATGGGGTTTGCTAAACTTTTCAAGGCTGGCCATGGCTTATTCAAGATAAAAGAGGGATGGCCATATAAAGATAATATAAACACAGAGATGAACATAACTGATGTATGCTAAGCCAGTGAGATATGAAGCCTCTATTGGAGGACTTGCAAAAAAAAAAAAAAAAAATTTATGATGCTTTGGTTGGAGAAAGTTGATAAAAAAGGAAGAATGAAAAATTGCTTGACATTGCTTAGCCTGAACTATGAGACTCTGTACTGGCGCCGCTGCTAGTTGAAGGACCAGAACCCTGAGCAGACTGTTGGACACCCAAATGCATAATACCACCCTTGGAAACAGTTGAACCAACTGATCCACTAGAAGTGCTCAGTGATGAAGACATTCTGGCTGAAATTGAGTCCTTGCTGGACCCTGAATTAAGTTCAGGCCGCAATTCTGAAGATGAGGATGATGGGGCTAGCGTACCAATTGATGATCCCATAGGGTAAGGTGCAACTGGCATATCAGCAAGAGAAGATGCTGATGGACTGTAACTGAGTGTTCCAATTGGGTGGTCAAATTTGCATGCAGGTCCAAACTTGCATGCTCCACGTTGTGCATAGTGAGTGCAAAGTGGTGCACCCTGAATATCACATAGAAGTTCAAATTCCCAGCAGATATATATGATCATGAGAGAGAAGAGAGTCAAGTGCATAACTAACCAAAGAAGGGATTTCAAAGTACAAAAAAAAGCACAAAAAATACTGAACATAATAACAACGTTAAGAAAGGAGACCAGCAAATTGAGTTAACCAACAATAATAATGATCTTGACAAATAACATATACAAGTAAATATGCACATTTAGTGAAAATGCAGAGGACAAGCAGATTTACAGCCAATATCACCAAGAAATACCCCCCCCCCCCCAAAAAAAAAGCTTAATGCAAGGGAAAATAAAGAAATTTGAAAAGGCTGTAACTGGAAAAAATGAAACCCAAAAATTAATTTACCCAAAATGGGCCCTAGGACAAAACAATCATCATACATTACAAGGATATCCAGATGGCAGAGACAATTCAAGCATGTTTTTGCATTTTCACGTGTTTCTAAAGCAGAGAAACTGAAATATAACAGTTAGAGAAGCAGCTTTTTAGTAACAAAAAAGAAGTACACCTAATAGCAATTGCCCTCTAAAAGCACAAAACAGAAATGCAGACAACACACATATCCATGAACAAAGCCAAGCACATACATACAGAGTATAAAAGATCCTGGAAATAAATGAAACATTGAGATCTTTCTTTACAAATTCATAACTAAAGAGAAAAGGCCCTCAATGAATATGCTAAACCATTTAAAAGGAAAAGCGTGGCAACTCATTTGCATTCTAGATAAACATAAATGCCAACTTAAATTGCTAGTCATAGGGGGAAAACAAAAAGAATTTTAGATGGATATACTAAGACTGAGTAATGTTCTCTTTACTGAAGTGTGGTAATTTATGTTGTCAAACTACGAATCAAGATCACACATTTCATCTAATGAATGGTCCTAATTCATAGTCTAGTAACAAAACATGGAAGAAGAGCATTTCCCTACTGAGCTTACCATTTCTAATACCAACAAATACCTATTTTGCAAATTTAGAAAAGCAGCATGAGCTCTAATTCTTGTGATCTTGGGATAAGTACAGACAAGAAGTGAGTGATCAAGGAACAAGTCAATTATAGAATGAAAGCACTGTAGCTGGAGAAAGAGCTGGTTCAAGGTGACAGCAATCACTACAGTGAGGAAGTTCTGATGAAAAATATGAGCATGATGAAACTTAAATAAACTAGAAGAGCCAAGCATTCCAGAATATGAAAAGAGAGAGAATCAGATAGTCTATATATGGAAAAGCATTTGCTAGTACATTTAACAGTTTTAAGTTGAAACAAGCTGATAAATCATGTCCTAGTAAAAGCATCAAAATACAAAGGAGTTGTAGGGGCAGCTCACCGGGCGTGAAGGAAGACCAGTTGGACCAAGGACAAGAGTTGTTTTTGGTGCAACAACTTCTGGCGGATGATGATATCTACATGAAGACCCAAATTTACAATCCCCTGTTCTCAAATAATACTGGCATTCTGTTTGGCCAGGTCTTTCTGGAAATAAGTGCTCCTTCTGGCTAGTGGTTGGCAGACCAAGTGAAGAAGGTATAGGTTGATAGACTCCTGTATAGGCAGGCGCTGATGGAGATAGTTGAGCTAACCCATAAAGCGTCCCTGAACCAACAGCAGGTTGAGTACTAGGGGAGTGTAACGGGCTTGCAGGTGCCTGCACCACATGGCTAACAGCTTAATGGAAATTCATTAACTTAAAAGATAATGGATCAAGAAAAATGTTACTTACCGGATATGGACTCCAACCTGGAAAAGGGACCATGCCAGGGGAAAGCAGCACTGGACCGTAGGGGCTTTGAACATACGAGCCCGGTAGCAAAGGAGGCCTTGTAAGTACTACTCCATACGGTTGTGATGAAACAGATGAAGATTGAACAGTTTGATACAATGTTTGTGCAGGTGCAGAAGGAACTTGAGGTGCTGGTGATGGCACTGGAAGTTGAACGCCAGCTGGCTGTGGATGATGAAATTTACAAGTTGCACCAAACTTACATTGTCCAGTTTTCACATAGTAGGAACACTCTCTTTCACCCTGTTTTATTTGGAAAAAAATCCATGATGGCAACACTTTACCGAACAGTCATGAAATGGAATTTTCAATATGACATATAATTGAAGAATTAGAGTTATAAATCAAGAAATACAGACCGGTCGTAATGGGTATCCATAATAATTTAGTGACACAGGGCCAACAGAACCTCCTCCCTGCTTAGGATGGTGGTACTTACAAGAAGCGCCAAACTTGCAAGTCCCCGTCCTCATATAATACTGCCATTTAAGAATCACAGCCCAATGAATCAATACAAAGTGAATTCACAATTTTCAAGGACTAACAAACAGACAAATCATGTAATCATCAACAGAGGACATTACTTCCATCCAGAACACATAAGAACGAAAGCTGAATATGTGAACTGTCAGAATTAAGTAAATGCATATTACTCGGTGGCAACATTTGGGCCAAAACCCCAAGCTTCAAAATCAGTTAGCAAAAACAAGTTAAGTACCTGGCACACAGGCTGGCCCACTCGCTCAGGGTACTCCACTCCACCAGGTCTTGCAGCTCCAGTAACCTGAGAAACATGTATCTTTCAATTTTGACCAGTAAACAAGTGATATTATTGGTATCAACTGTATAGATCTTATTAAATATACTCCAGAAAAAAGAAAAATTACAAATTTCTCCACAATGGCTTAAAATTCATTAAATTCAGAACATTCCCGCTAATCAAATTGCTTAAACATCATAATCTTCATCATCAAATCTGCATACAAAACCACAATACCTCCACTGACACACAAGATCAAACCAAATTGGACCCAAAACCAAATGACTTTACTGAAAATCAATCAAAACCATGCAATTAAGCCCTAAGCTAAGCCAATTCAAGCAGTTAAAAAGGGTAATTCAATAAAATTACCGCGCTACGATCACGGGGATGATTGTACCGACACCGTGAGCCGTATCCACAAATCCCAGTCCTCAAATAGTAACTACAATCGGCCTCGTCGGGCCGCTCCGGGTACGATTCCCCGCCGCGCTGCCACATAGACTCTGCATTTTGCGGAAAACCAAGATCAAGCCCAATTAGAAAACCAGCCCCACATTCGCTCCAAAAACCCACCAAATCGCAACGTTCGGAACCCGAAATTCAATCCAAATTCCAACGAAATTGAAATGCAGAGTGCGAGAAAGAAAAGGTCTCACCTTCCAGCCCTGTTTCGGGTCCCGGAATGGTCCACTCGGGCGACGGATCGGACTGTGACCCTTCTGTTGTCCGACCGTACCGCTCCATTGTACGGTCACACTGAATCACTTCTCTTCGTTTCTGCAGTTAACAGCCCAGATGGCTCCAGAATCTCTCTCTCTCTGTATATCTCTCTCTGCACAAGGAATGAGAGGTTCTGATCAAATGGGGTATCTGAGAGAGGAAAAACTGAAAAGGGTTTTGATTTCCAGGCCTCGACTCTCTCTATCTCTCTCTCTCTCTCTCTTTCACACACACACACACACACACAAGCACTGTGTATCTCTCTCTGTGTTTTGGTTTTGGCTTTCTCTCTCTCTCTCTAGCCATCAGATTTCAAAGCGTTTTTTGGTTTTGATCTCTTACTTTTCTCTTCCATAACTTTGAGAGGTTGTTTTTTTATTTTTATGGGTCTCTCTGAGTCCGTTGGTGGTTTATATACGCGCCAAACATACGAGGAAATTACCCACCATTATTACCTGAATTTCATTTTCCTTCTTTTCATATATTGGTTTCACCAAAAAATAAAAAAAAATAAAAACTATGTTTGTTAGCAACAACAACAGGTAGCAGTTTCAGACTTTCAGTGTGGCTTTGTGGTGGGTGAAATGACGAGATGCCCCTGAATTTCGACATGTGACTGAAGAAGTCCATGTATTGTGGGAATATGACAGACACAGAGTTGTCCTTTTGCCACCAAAGATTTTATTACAGAGTCACAGACAGTTAATGATGGGATTAATCTAATCTAATCTAATCTATTCCTCTGCAAGCTGACTGCAAAGTGCACGCAAAAGGTTTTAAGGTTTACAAAAATAAAATATCAAAATAGAATTAGGCAAAATAAAAATAAAGATTAAGGTTGTGTTGGGTTCTGTGTGTTACTAGAATAAGCAGAGATGCTCATGTTGTCTGGTGGACGTGGCATCGCGGCATCGAAGAATGAACAATCTTCCTTAAATTTTGTTAAAAACTAAAAAGGTTACAAAATAGTACAACGAGAATAAGAGTTGAGGTTTTATTGCACTTTCTAATACCACTCTCCTCTAATTTTTACATTTCCAGTGGGATCTATCTAGCACTGTGTGTAATTTCCTTTTTCTTTTTTTCTTTTCCTATTTCTAAAACCTACAAAATAGTACATTATTTATTGAATGTTTTATTTTAGACTTTTAATCTTTATTTTTGCTCACATTCACTAATTAAAACTTTTTAATAAGAGTAACGACTCACTTGATATTCTAATCGCAGACTCACTCAACTTTTATAAATTTACTACTTTTTCACTTTTCAAAATTCATTTAAAAGTTGATATATAATACTATATATTCAAATGAACATAAGAAATTAGATGACATCAGTATCTGAGATAATTGTTTATGTCAAATCGGTTTACAATTTACTAATTTAGTGACTATCATGTTCGTAAGTAATACATTAAATCCATTATGGGATATAGCAAATGGTGATTAACTTAAGTTTGATCCATGTTGATATCATACCCAAATAAATACTTCATGCCAATTAATAAGAGTGTCACTATTTTCATTCCCAAAAATAGCTTTGTCATTCACTTTCTAATAACAAAATTTAATTACAAATAAAAAATAATAATAATTACAACGTTGCTAGCACCCAAGCATGATCTTTGACACGACAAATGAAAAACAACTAAAGGACATTAATGAAACTCAACATAAGTGTATCCACGTGGTGCGAGCGTTGCATGAGTGTATCCATGTGGTGCAACGCTGCAAGAATGTATCTACGTGGTGAAACGTTGTATGAGTGCATCTACGTGGTGCAGCGCCCTGACTAGCACTACATTGTTGTGCCATTTGTTTTAGCATCATGTTAAGTGTATTTTAGGGATGTTGAGTTTAAGGGGTAATTTTCACTTTTACCGGATGGGAAAACATGTTTAGTAAATGACCACTCTTTTGACCACTCTTTAATTAGTATTCACTCCTTCGCCAATTAATATGTGAATGATTAAATTTAGTTAGTATTTAAACTTAGTTGTTCTTTTACTAGCTAGCTAGACATGTCTTTCATGATTTGAAGTCCCAAAGTGGAAAAGAAGAAAAACAAAAAGCAACGAAACTACTTATGTAGAACCCACATATTACTGATTTTTCTTACATGCATGATGTTATCCGTGTGACATTCATGAGGTGAAATACTAAAATTCCTTTACAACCCACTTATGTAAATGGTTTTTATCTTTTGGAGATATGAGATTAGTAAGTGAATGTTGTATATATAATTAGATGTGGAAATTTTTAACACAAATATAAATTTACTATGAAGTTAGAAGGTTATGGTTTATCATGTGCCGCTAAAAACGAATTATAAATAGATCAAGTTAGTGTTAAACATGTGTAACATGGTTTTATGATCATTTTTAGTATCGTATGAAACATATTTTTGTTTTATAAGCTTAAGTGATGCATAAATGATAGGTTCGGTTTTAAAATAAATAAAATTATGTTTAAGTTATTAGATTACAAGATATATGCATGGGTCAACCTAAACCCAATACAATTACATACAGATTGAGTTAGAGTTGAATGGTATTTAATATAAACACAAAATTACATGATATGAACACGACTCAACCACTTACACAAAATGCCACCTATGTATAATATTACTAGTTTGTAAACTGTAACTCTATTGGCATGAATATGTTGGGTTATAAAATTGTTAAGTTTAATGAAGATTTGATGAATTTAAAGTTGGATCAAAGTTGAAATAAAAGTTTTACTAATATATAGAGTTAATGAAATTTGAATTACGAAAGTTATTTGTAAAATTCAAAGAACAAAATGAATATATTTAACAAAATAAAAAATTTGTTTTAAATTGGAGTGAATAAGCCCTGCAAGAATTAAAAACGTCTGCATATTATACTATAGTTAATTGGTAATATTGTAGAAATTTCGCTCTTTCACATACGAAGAGGAAATACAAAAACTTAGACAAATTAATGACACCAATTCTGACAAGAACAAAAAATTCAAGAACAGGGGTAAAAGACTTTCTGCATGAACCAACCACAAACTGACACGCATGTAATGGAGACCTCTCTGCAATCTTAATTTCCAGGCAATCTGGTAAGAAGCCGACGCTCTGAGACAGAGCGTGCATCTACGCTCCAGCAGTTAACATCAGCGGCTTCCGTACATCGCGTACGGGACACAGCACACTTTACGTTAAAAGGTGAGCTTTCTTTTCAGCTTTATCTGTGATTCTGCGTAACTAGTTCAATGTGAAAGCAATTGTAAGCCACGCGCTGTTAGAGCACGTGGGAGTAGAAGTTAAAATCAGTTAAAAATTCCCAAACAGGTTCCCGGTGGTTATTCGGATGAAACGAACGGCTGGGATGTGTTAAGTGTCGGCTTAATGGGTTGTGGTGATGTGTAGTAGGTAAGAAGTCCATAAATGCATAATTATAGAGTGCAGCGGGGAAAGCCTGAGACCTGGTGTAGGCGGTAGGCAGGAGATGTGATTGCGACGTGAGGAACCGGGAGGACCGGTAATCAGGTGGAAAAGTGGTTTGTTTGACTTGGACAAGATTTGGCCACAAGTGGCACTTTTTAAGATTTGGTGCGATGGCTCTCGTTTGGACTGTAGCAATCGCATCTTATCAACCCAAATGTCGGCGAGCTGAGTTTCTCATTTTTCTTCTTTTTATTTTCTCTTTTGTGGGTTGGGTTGGGTTGGGTTTTGCTGAGTTATGTTGTGCTGGGCTTTAATGGTTTTTTAATGGTCCATTCATGGCCTTCCTTAAGTGGGTTTCATTTTCAAGTACTTGGCTTGATTCCCTTTCTAATCTTGTTCAAAATTAAAACCAACATCTGTTTTTGTTTTTTGTTTTTGAAGCATATCACTAATAGTTTTTATTCTTAAGCTTTTCCGGGTTCCACTTTGGTCTTAACATATAAGTGGATAAATTAATTTGTTATAAGGTAATCACTTTGTTAAAGTGATGGTTATTGGTTTCGGTCCGTTTGACATTGCTTTTAGAATTGCCAAAAGCGCTTAAATTAAAAGCGCTTTTAGTAGTGTTTGGCAAAAATAAATATAAGTACTTTTGGGTTATAAAAGCGCTTTCAAAGAGTTTTTTGAAAAGTACCTGAAATGTGCTTTCATTAAGAAGATCTTTAAGTACTTTTGCATGAACCACTTAGAATTTTTATAAAAATTTGTGTGGGCTTCTTTGCAGAACTGTTTCTAGTAAAAGCGCTACTAAATTAAAGCGCTTCTAAGAAGCAGTACCAAACAGGCCCTATAACATACTCAAATTGTGAGAAGAGATTGTGGGAGCTCTTACCTTTGCAAGGTTCACAAGTTTCAAAGCTCAATGAATTCTTGGCAACCAACTTATGCAATATTCAATTGTGCAGCATATTTTTCATGAGACAACAACAATATTGCAGTTTGTTGTACTTGTCCTGCTTGGACTTTGCTCTTCACAATAGCTTTATCACCATGACAACCATGTTGAACAAAAATGATCCGTTGAAAGTAAAGTGATTATTGGTTCTTTTAGTTCTTGGGATTTGTCGATTTCTCAAATTGATTATTGGTATTCTCTAAGTGCTGCAATTTGGAATTGCATCATTAGCTAATCAAAATCTTTTTTACCTCTAGTAGATTATGTTAATATCATGGCTTGAGAGAAAAGGTAAGAGAGAAAATTGATTAGCCTCAGTAACAAAGGGCTTAACCATCCTCACTAATATATCAGTAAAAGCTAACAGATCGATTACACAGCTGAACAACAATTGGGACAATACATATGTATGGAACATAATTAAGAACAAATTAACTCTAGGAATTAGGAAAATAAAAAGAAAGACAACCTCGCTCTAAGAATGACGGAATTAATTAAGATATATCAGCAATTCAAATAAAAAGATATGAATTCTCGAAAACTAGCATAACCAATTGAAGATGGATCTTCATTTGTGGCAGGATGTTTTATCAGACAACAACAATACCTCCTGTCTGTTTTTGAATCCTTATTGCACTTGACTTTCTTCACATTACTTTTCTCATAACATATACTGCAAAGTTCAAAGCAACGGCTCTTTGAACAACCATAGTCGTTCACGTACACCCAACAATAATCATATGTATAGTCACTATGCGCATCCACCTCCATTATCACAAGTTTCACTGCAAAATAAAACAATCAATCATATATGCAAATTTTATTGTCAGTTTGTCACCCTTTTACCCTTTTATACACACACACACATTATATATATGCATGCAAGTTGGAGTCAGATAATCACCTGTGTAGAACAAAAGAATAAGAGGAAGCAAGTGAAAGAAGGTCATCATAAACTTGGTCCTCTTCATATATTTTCTAACGCAACTCTAAAATGAAAGGGAATGGAACTAAAGGGATGTTATATATTAGAGGGTTCGCTACATGAACTGCATATATGTCTTCAAAATGATGAATATATATATATATATATAATTTTTCTCTAAAAAGGACATCCGCAAATAATTTGTGGAGACAGACAAGTGATAACATGATCATGCAAAACTAAAGAATTAATTAAAATTGTCTACTTGAACATCTTAATTAATTCTCTAGTTTTCCGGTTAAAGTTAAACCATTTGGGGCTCCATCTCCTACGTTTCAACTTTCAATCCCTCCAACCCTTTACTCTAATTTAATCACAAGCCGGCATACATCAGCCTTTTAATTTGGCAAGATATCATATATATATATATTGACAGATGGATAATTATTAATTTATTTTATTTGTCTTTTGGCACCTATGTGTGTTTTATGGCTCTTCATGTATCTAAACTCTATAATATCAAGTGTATAAATTGTGTTGGCGGCAAACATATATGGGCAAGTAAAGAAACAACTGATCGTTCTTATGAAATATAATCACAGAGAACTCAGAGAAATTAAATTACATGTTAGGATTCTACCTTTATAGGGCTGAGAACAAGTACTGAGGTACGTCATTATAATAAGGAGATGATTATGAAAACTTCATTGACTACCTAAAATTCCTCCCAATTAATTGTCACAATCTATAACATTATTAGCCCATGAGTCTCAGTGACGTACATATATATAATTATAAGAGAGATGCTCTCTTTCTCAGATTCTTCTTTCTCTTTTTATTTAAGCATTGATTGGGTACATACTACATACATTAGCAATCCAATCTTAATATTAGAAATTGAGAATATGATATGAATGCAACTGTTTCTACTCTAGTTTTTGCATACTTGATTTACACAACTACTTTGTTGGGGTGTTACAGATGATGATCAAGAGTTTGATTAACACAATTATATATGATTAATGTGTTGGGAATAAATCCCCTCGCCATGACAAATATTAAATATGAGATGGAAGAATAAAATACACAAGCCAATAAAAGAAAACAAGAGAGCACCAAGAATTTAACGTGGTTCGGCAAAATCCTGCCTACGTCCACGAAGAGTTTCCTTCACTATGAGAGAAATAACCTTGTACAAGAATTACACTCAAGAGTTTAATCCCAAACCCGAGCCCTTGTACCCAATAGGATACACCCCTTGTACACCCTCTCTCAACTAGAAGATTACTCTACCCAAGCCTTGCCCTCTCACACACAACTCCCTTAGTGAACTCTCACACCTTGAGTTAAAGACCTTGAGAAGACAACTTGCTTAAGTTGCCTTCCCTCTCACACACAACTCCCTTAGTGAACTCTCACACCTTGAGTTGAAGACCTTGAGAAGGCCTCGATGGCTTGATCTTAAATGCCAAGCCTCATCCTCCATGAAGACCTTGAGAAGGCCTTGATTGCTTGATCTTAAATGCCAAGTCTCATCCTCCTTTTATAGCCATGATGGATCCTTCTAGCAACTTGGAGAAAAGTCCACCAACTCTTGGATCCTTCTAACAACTTGGAGAAAAGTCCACCACCCAAGCCTTGTAGAATTCTCTACAAACTTCTTGAACTTTAGCCAACTTGCACTAACTAGAAAGAAGTAGAAGATTCTAGATCTTCAATTAAACCTCTTGCACTAACTAGAAAGAATGAGAAGATTCTAGATCTTCAATTAAACCTCATGGGCTGGACCAATCTCAACAGATTGCACCTGAATGCGCATGGTATTAATTGTCTACTTTCATTTGCCTGCACGTGTATATACTATATATATTCATATACATGCAGGTACGCAATGTATACAGGCATGCAATATATATACATTAATGTGCATCTTCTGTAATGTTGTGGCTGCAGCTACCGTGAAATAATTTATCTACTCTATCTGCATAATTGGGACGTACCATTCTATTATTAAAAAGTGTGAGGTATTATATGTTGAGACAGGCCAAGAGTTTAAGACTTGTATCGATTATATGCCCCTAATTAGATATCGTTGATTCAAATTAAAGCTTTTCTTGCATCACTAATTATATGAAACACGAATTTGCCTATACTGGTGGGAGAGGATGCGTACGTAAAGGTTCAGGTGGTGCTCTAAGTATAGTCCAAGCTAGGCATTGCACCATTTTTATTGTTTTTCTTGTCACATATATTACCGACGCAGACATGCTTGTTTGCAGGGACGGATCCAGGAATTAAAATTTGGGGGGGCTAAAAAAAATTTTGATAAAGAAATTTTATTAATAAATATAAAAGATACACGAGGAATATAGTGAATCGTATCTCTTAAACTGCATATCTATAAAAAAAAATATCACAATAAGAAAACAAACATACAATGCAAATACAAAATAAGTCTATAAAAATTGAACCTTGCGCTTCTTCATAACATAAAAATCCTTAATTACTGAATCTATATCTATACTATCAGAAAGTTCTTTTTTTAATATTAAAAATCGTACAATCATCAAGAAACTCCTCATCTATCTTGTTTCGAAATTGAGTTTTTATAATCTTCAAATATTAAAATTCTTGCTCCGTTGTTGTTGTAGAAATATGAAGAGTCAACCATAAGCAAATCAATCTATAAATCATAAGGAAGAATACAAACTTTATTATTTCAACAAATTTTCAACATTATAAATAGATTATGGATAAATTAGTATAATTGACTTAATACTATAGATCAATTATAAATAGATTAGTATAAATAACTTTTACATAGAGAGAAAGTAGTGGCGAAAGGACTAAAGGAGACAAGAAGACTATTGATGTTTAATTTTGTTTGGTTAAAGAAAATAAAGAGTACTAAACTAATTAAGAGGCTAGTAGAAAATTTTTTTTTTTTAAATTAAATGGGCTGCCCTTCATTAATAGGTGTACTACTACTACTACAGAAANAAAAAAAAAAACACACAGGGGTGGGCTATACCCCTCCTAGCCCCCATCCCTGTTTGTTTTATAAATTCATTGTTGGCACTGCTTGGCTTTCAAAAACATGCTACAGCAGCGACGTCAAATCCGTAATTAAACCCAACTTTCAATGGCAATTTCCATGCACATGCACCAACATATATATAATGTTTCTATATAATCCGTAATGCTTCTATGTTATACATGCCATGCCACCACCATTTGCTTCACTCTCACCTCTTCAAACCTCCAAACCCACCACTCCAAAAATGCAAGCCAACCCCCTCCAAACTATTCTCAAAATATTCCCTTCACCAATAAAGCTATCTCCGGTGCACCGAGCTCCGTCACCTGCTGCCACCAGACCGCCACGTGCCATTTCCATCTCCAAACCCAATGAAACCGAGGGTCCAAATCCAAATACCATTTCAACCGTACATGACTCCGTGGCAGCATTCTGGGACTACCAGTTCCTCTTTGTGTCGCAGCGCTCGGAAACCCCCGAACCCGTGGCGCTCCGCATCGTGGACGGCGCCATCCCACCGGAGCTCCCCTCCGGCACGTACTACTTGGCCGGACCGGGGATCTTCAGCGACGATCATGGGTCCACGGTGCACCCTCTGGACGGCCACGGGTACCTCCGGGCCTTCCGGTTTGAAAAAATTGGAGACGAAGTCAAGTTCATGGCTAAGTACGTAAAGACTGAGGCCCAGGTGGAAGAACACGACCCGTTGACTGACACGTGGCGATTCACGCATCGGGGGCCATTTTCGGTGTTGAAGGGTGGACAGAAAGTTGGGAATACTAAGGTGATGAAGAATGTGGCGAATACGAGTGTGGTGAGGTGGGGTGGGAAGCTGTTGTGCTTGTGGGAAGGTGGGGACCCGTATGAGATTGAATCCGGGACGTTGGATACGGTCGGGAAGGTCCACCTGATGGACGGCTGTGATTCGCTTTTGGAGAGTGAGAATGGTGGTGGGGGTGTATGGGATGTGGCTGCGAGGTTGCTCAAGCCGATTTTGTACGGTACGTATGAGAGAATATAAAACAAGGCAAATGGTGAACCAAACTAAGTGAGTGGTTTGTCCTGTGTAAAAAAAAAAAAATATTTTAACTGGTTTTTTAAATGGAAAGTTCACTTTCAAACTATTTCCTGTGGTTTACAGACAAAACATAAGTTAATGATCATGTATAATATAATGGATAGATATTGATGTCGATGGATTAATTTGTATTGAATTGATGGGCACTAATATTATCAAAATTAGAACGAGTAACATTGAGAATTTGAGACACTTATTATTGATTAATAATTTAATAAGTAATGAAAAATGGTAACTACATTCTCTCTTTTTTCCTGTTTATTATGTAGTTTAATTATTCTCATGATCAAATCATTCATTTGTATAAACTCATTCAAGATCATTTTTGTTAAAAATTAATTAAATCGAAAATCTTTTAATTATCTAACTGTTATCAAATATATAAATGAGGTTAATAACAATTAAATAATTAGATGATTTTTAATTTAATTGATTTGTTCAATATGTGATTTTAAAATATAATTTAAAAAATAACAAGTTTCGATCATATTACACGCACATGAGAAGAAAGAAGATAGAAGAAAATTGTAGAAAGGAAAATATAGTTAACATTAATGCTTCATTAAAATAACTCCTAAGTCTAAACATACCATATATATATACAAAAGTCTTCTCATAAGGAATTCCCCTATAGGGCCCACAAGAGTCGTCTTGTGTCGATTTAAATCGTTCATTATTTACAT
>QANT01002518.1:0-19131 GCA_003254885.1 Purshia tridentata
ATATTATACATTTTATAAATTAAAAACATTTTGATAATATTTTTGGACCTCAGTCAAAAATAAAAAAGCATTAAGGTAATAGTCTAAGAGAGGAAGAAAAATTGGACCAATTTGTGAAACACACCCTTAAATAAAACAATTTCGTCACAATCAACTCAAAAGGGCCACGAATCAACATATATGATCAGAAAAAATCAGCAAGAGTACAGCCCAAGAAGAAGCCTCTATAATTTCCAAAAGCTTCTATAAATATGAAGCATCATTTAGAGAAATGCTCAAACACACTTGGCTTCTCAATGACGTGTTTTTAGTCAAGGTCTCTCAACCAAGTGCCTCCAAGTTCTCAACAATCATTACCTTACAAATTGCATGTAACTAATGTTATGGTTCTTATAATTAGTTTCTTTGAAAAATTGGGGTGTTCGTCATAGCATCCTCTAACCACAATATTGTTTTAGATTCTCTTTGTTCTTGTTCTAAAACAAAAGTTTTAAGTCTCTTATGTTTGCTTCTCCACTTCAAGTTTACTTATTTTCTCTCTTCCTCTAGTTATACCAAGTGTTCCTCTCCTTTGAGCATGTATAATGTACAATGGGAAAAGCTAAAAGTTCTGCTAAATGCTATATTTTTGTAACGTTTTGTTATAGCTTTTGTGGCTTTTGCTCCAATGGTACAAAAGCTATAATCTTGAGTATAACTAATGAGGACAAGCCACCTATATATAATATTGACTCCAACCCCCACATGAAGTTTAATTCTCTCTCTTGTAGGACCCACACTTTCGACAACCTCTCTCTTCTCTCTCTTCCCAACCAATCAACTCACATCAACTAACACTAATTTTCTCTTGCCTCACATGCGTTTTATGATGTGGAGTTACAAGTCTTTTAGCATCCACAATAATATTTGCTATATTTTCCAAAATATATATAGTGGAAAATATAGCTTTAGCATAGCAATTGTTAAATATAGTACTCATATCATTGTAGTGGGTTTTTTTTACCAATTCTAGCATGAGAGCAGATTCCTTACCTGTTTTTTAGTACCTATTTGGTACCAGGTAGGGATCTTAGCCATTGAACCATAATTTCTCTCCCTAATCTTTCTTTCTCTACTCTTGGTTTACTGGTTAAGATTGATCAATCCTCATACGAAATGGGTATCAAAAAGAATTTGCTCTCTTAAGATATGGGTTTTAGTGTAGCATTTAGTCATGTCATTGTACATGCTCTAATGGGAAAAAGCTAAAAGTTATACTAAATGCTATATTTAACATTGTTTTTAGCATAGTTAACTTATATAACTTTTGTGATTTGTGCTCAAATGGCACAAAAGTTATAACCTTGTGTTCAACTAGTGAGGCCAAGCTACTTGTATAGCATTGGACTGCAATACCCAGGTGAAGCAACCTTTCTCTCTCTTGTAGGACCCGCATGTTCAATAACCATGTTCTTCTCTCTCCTTCCAACCAATCAGCTCCCAGAAACCACCTAATTGTGGAGTCCATAATTTTCTAACTGTCTTGTTAAACCATGTTCCTTAAACAAGAGTTTTTTGTTTTTGTAACAACGTGGGCCAAAGCCCAACAACAATGTCTTGGCCTAGCAAGGCCTTTCTTATCCCCCAACAACAATGTCTTCGCTTGTATAATTGCTACTGTGGAAATTCTAGCTGCAAGGGACAACCCCCCGCTAGACCAAGACTCAAGTTGCAACCTTGACATGAGGGGCATTGATATTTTTAATAATTGGATACATATTTTTATATAATTTTGGAAGGAAATTAAGATGGGTTGGTGGTCATGGTTGTGTCTCCTAGTGCCTGCCGAGGGCACAAAGGGTGACGGCCCAGGGCCCGCTTTCTAGGGGGCCCAATTTTTTTCATATTATAAAAAAACAAAAATAAAATTTTTAGCTAAAAAAGCTACAAATAATTAAAAATAATAATACACTTTTAAGAGAGGAGAAAAAATTGAATCGACTTATGAAACATTCAAAAACCTAAAATAGTCGATATATTGGACCCAATGTTTGCACCTTTTAAAGGGCCTAGTATTTTAAAAGGCCCTTTTTTTTGTCTAAGCGAAAGTCCACTTTTTTCTTGTTCTAAAAAGAACTTTTGCACTTCTTCAGTCCTCATTATGTCTCGTTACAAAATTGTGAACTGTATATCTTTTATAAAAGTATTAATACATTATTTTAAAACAAAATCCAAGTTTGAAAGAGTTTATAATTTTGTTTGTAAAACTAAGATCATGGGCCATTTTAACTTTATCGCCCCGGACCTTCCAAAATTCAGGACCGGCACTAGTCTATGCCTGCTCTTCCATAAGAATCTTAATTAGTCTAAGCTGTAACATTTATATAATGTCTTGGACCCGCCATAATCTTAATTAATGTGTCTTGGCCATAAAAATGGGTCTCCACTTCCATCAGAATCTTAGTTAGTCCAAGCTGTAACATTTATATAATGTCTTGGACCACGCAAGATCCAAAAGATGACAATGTTTGGGTTGGTGCCTTGGTGCTCATGGTTGCATAATCTTAATTAATCTTAATTAGACCAAGACTTTCTCGAGTGATGAAACGCAACAAACATCTCAATCACGAAAGCTGACAATGTTTGCTTTTACACTGGTTTGGTTGAACAATTCATACAAGTGAAGGACTGAGAATTGAATCAGAGCTTCTTTGCATTTTTTATTGTATAGAATCAATTGATTTTTCATACAGGACTAGAGAAAGATACATGGAATTTTCATGGTGATATCTTTTTGCATTGGACTGGTCATAAATCTCAAATAAGTAATGCAAGTTCGATCATATATATATTGCACCAAAATGATGATCAAAAAACTTGTATATTACTCAAAAGCTAAAACAGCATATATGATCTTTATCTACATTATGAATATACATAATATAGCATATATAAATGATTATTCATTGGTTACTTGGGAAATACATGCAGGTACCAAACAACTAAAATTAGTCATTCATAGAATTCAAAGCATTGAATTTGGCTTTGAATAGAGGAGAGAAATTATATAAAAAAACTTTGCAACACAGGTTTACGCTCATTTGTGATGATTAATTAATTAATTATTTGTTATATATTAGTTTTAGACGTGTGAAAAATGAAGGATAATAATTAAATTAAATAATTGATAATTACTTTTTTGGGGAAGGCTTTTGTTGACTAGGTGATACATATATAAATATAAAATTTGTATTTTTTACTTTATTATTTTATTTTATTATTTTATTATTTATTTTTATTTCATTTTTATTGTTATTCCCACCACTCTTTCCACGTTTTAATGTAGTGGGGTGTGTTTTTATTTTTTTAATTTCATTTTAATCGTTGTGTCTTACAATTACAGCCTTATTTTATTAGGTTGTTTCAAAATGACCTTTTGTTGAATAAAGGGTATTTTAGGCAATACTATTTTTTGTGAAGCCTGTATCACTAAACTCTTCTTCTAGCTTTATAGTAGTAATAAAGATGTATTTTCTCTACTGCATAGAATCATTTGATTTTTCTAATAGGACCAGAGGAAGATACATGGAATTTTCATGTTGATCCCTTTTTGCATTGGACTGGTCATAAATCTCAAGTGTAATAATGCAAGTTCGATCAGATATATGCTTTTGAACCAAAATGATCAAAAACGTACTTGTATATTACTCAAAAGCTAAATTATGAATATATATATATATAGGGAGGCTCTAAGCTTCTACAAATAATATTATTTGTAGAACAACTTATGGGGTACATTTGCATAGTTTTTTAACATTCTAAACCATTTATTTTTTAGATCTCTATTCATATTTATCTTTGCGAAAATTAGTCAAATCGTAAATAAACTGCCTATGTAACTTTAATCAAACAAATAGATGACCAAATTTTTTTTTCATAAAACCATTCATTTGTTAGATCAAAGTTAGATTAGCAATGATTTTCGATTTAGCTTTTACAAAGATGATCTATGGATACAAATTTAACAAATAGATAGTTCATATTTGAAAAACTACTTGGTAGTGGATACATGATGTATTCTACATTTAGTATTAAATGTGAATTCTTACAATGGAGCCTCCCCATATATGTATATATATTTCTAAATTATGACTATCTATATATAGCTAGCATATGTAAATTATTAGTCATTCGTTGGGAAATACTTGCAGGTACCAAACTACTAAAATTAGTCATTCAAATAATTTAAAGCATTGAATTATAAATAACTAAACTCTTGGCACGTGCTCCGCGCATATAGGTTGGACATGTCATATAATGGTGTTGGTGCTTAGATCCCATGGTCACTTTTAAACCTTAAGGAACTAATTTCCTTGTATCTTTCAAACAACAATTTTATGGGTCAAATTCCAAAAGTTCATAGCAACTCCACAACAATTTCTTCATCTTTATATGATTTTTCAACAAAACAACTAGTTGGTCCTGTTCCTTGGCATTTAACCACATTCAATTTGGATTGTAAGTCACTTAACGGAACAATACCATCTTGGTTATATATCTTGCCATCTTTGAAAAGTTTAGACCTTGGCAACAACCAACTCACTGGTAATATCAATGAATTCCAATCTACTTCCTTAATGTATATTGATTTAAGTTATAACAGGCTACATGGAGCGATTCCAAGTTCAATCTTTGAACTACTGAACCTTATAAATTAAGAAGTTGTAGTAGAGTTCAAATTAATGAAATATACATTCCTCTCACCAGAAAACTCTCTCTCTCAACTCTTTGCATCTTTTGTTCTTTCTTTGTGTTTTTATTTTTCTTAATTTTAATCTTTGGAGTTTAAGGTTACTTGTAAGCTTAGGATAAAATCCAACAACTATATACCAAATTGAAAAGAAAACCACATGAATCAAAACACAGAGACAAAAATTATAATTTACCCTCAAATTATTTGTACCCCATTCCTAATAAAAAAGAGTTTTTTTGTTTTTGTTACAATAATGTCTTGGCCTAGCAAGGCCTTTCTTATCCTCTTACAATCTAGAAGCACGCACATAAAAATGCGTCTTGAATCTTGGCCATAAAAATGTGTCTCCTCTGCCATTATAATCTTAATTAGTCCAAACTGTAACATTTATATAATGTCTTGGACCACGCAAGATTCAAAAGATGACAATTTGTCATGGTTGTGTCTGCTCTTCTATCAGAATCTTAATCAGTCCAAGCTGTAACATTTATGTAATGTCTTGGACCCGCCATAATCTTAATTAATCTTAATTAGACCAAGAATGTCTCGAGTGATGAAAAAGCAGCAAACAATGTTTGAGTACCTTTTGTTTCTTTTTCCGTTCTCTCGTGTATTTTCTTCTTACGCGTTGTTTGTTTTTAATTTGCTGTAAAGGACTGAGAAATTGGACCAGAAGGAAGACTTTTGTTGACTAGGTGATACATATATAAATATGCATGAAGGGTATCCAACTAAACTCAACATTTTTAGACTATACTAGAAAATACTTTCATGTTCAAGAATTAAGATGGGGTGGTTTTCATGGTTGTATCTCCTCTTCTTGCTCTATACTTCTCTTTTGAACTGCTCATCATCATTTAACTCTTCTTCTCCTTCTTCAGGTCATTTATGTCATCCTCATGAAAACTCTGCTCTACTTCAATTCAAGCACTCCTTCTCCATCGATACCTCTGGTTCTCATTTTGGAATAACTCCTCATCCTAAAACAGTGTTTTGGGATAAGAGAAAAGATTGTTGTGCATGGAGTGGAGTCGCTTGTGAAAGGGTGACGGGTCATGTGATTGGCCTCAACCTTAGTGATAGTGGGCTTCAAGGCAATATTCATGACAACAGCAGTCTTTTTTCCCTTGTTCATCTTCAAAGGCTAGACCTCTCTAACAATGATTTCAGAGGTTCCCCACTTTCATCCAACTTTGGTGGTTTTGTAAGTATGACTCATCTAGACCTTTCATACTCCTACTTCAATGGTCGTATCCCTTTAGAAATCTCCTACCTTTCCCAATTGCTTTCACTTAATCTCTCGTCTGGGTACATGACCCTAGAAACACATGGTTTCAAAAGAATTGTTCAAAACCTTACAAACCTTAGAGAGCTTCGTCTGGACGAAATTGACATGTCCTTAGTTGTACTTGATTCATTCATGAATTTGTCCTCATCTTTGAAGTCTCTTGGACTTTTTCATTGTCATTTGCAAGCAAAATTGCCAGAAACTGTTTTTCGCCTACCAAACCTTGAGGAACTTGATTTAGGGTACAACTTTGAACTCACTGGTTCTTTCCCAAAATCTAATTGGAGCAGTGCACTCAAGATTTTGTGTCTCTCAAATACTAGAATCTCAATAGATTTACCTTATCTAACCAGAATTTTGAAATCTTTGAGTCATTTGTACCTCAGCAATTGCAATTTCGTAGGATCATCATATCCTGCATTGCTTGGTAACCTCACACAAATCAAGAGGTTGGACCTGTCAAATAATGGTTTTGGTGGTCAGATCCCATGGTCACTTTTAAACCTTGAGGAACTGACTTTGTTGTGTCTTTCAAACAACAGTTTTGTGGGTCAACTTCCAGAAGTTCATAGTAACTCCACAACAATTTCTTCATCTTTATATGATTTTTCAACGAAACAACTACTTGGTCCTGTTCCTTGGCATTTTAATTGGACTCATGTTGGATAGCAACTCACTTAACGAAACAATACCATCTTGGTTATATATCTTGCCATCTTTGAAAGGTTTAAACCTTGATAGCAACCAACTCACTGGTAATATTAACGAATTCCAGTATGCTTCCCTGGACCTTGAAATCCTTTATCTATCTTCAAATAACTTGAGTGGCATTTTGGAGTTTCAAAAGTTTGAAAAACTCCAAAGTCTTACTTATCTTGATCTTTCCTATAATCATTTGTCGGTGAGTTTTAACAACTTCAGTAACTTCTCCTGGCCTAAACTTGCTTCACTGTGTTTATCTTCTTGCAACATAACTGAGTTCCCATACTTTCTAAGAGCCTCACCTCAATTGCTAGGGTTAGACCTTTCTAACAACCGAATTCAAGGCAACGTTCCCACATGGCTGTTGGATGTGGGGAAAGATTCATTGTATTATTTGAATCTTTCTCACAATTTCTTCACAGGTATACAACAACTTCAACTTCCGTGGATGAAATTAGAAATTCTTGACCTTAGCTCCAACTTGCTACAAGGCCAGCTTCCGATTCCACCACCTTCCACTTGGGTTTTTTTTGCTTCAAACAATCAATTGACTGGAGGACTGCCTTCAACGATTTGCAATCTAAGTTTGATTGAAGTCCTTGATTTGTCTAATAATAGCTTGAGTGGTGAAATTCCTCCATGTATAGGGAATTTTTCTATGTCTCTCTCAGTTTTGGATCTGCACTTGAATAAATTTGTTGGCATGATCCCTGCGACATTCACAAAGGGTAACGAGTTGAGGAATCTTGACCTGAATGGAAATCAATTGGAAGGACCACTGCCGCAGTCTTTGCTCAATTGTAAATTGCTGGAAGTTGTAGACCTCGGAAACAACAACATCAATGACACCTTCCCCCATTGGTTGGAATCTCTTCTAGTCTTGCAGGTTCTCATCTTGAGGTCTAACCAATTCCATGGTGCCATAAGCAATCCCAAAACTAGATTTCCTTTCCAAAAATTGCGTATCATGGACCTCTCCTACAATGAATTTACTGGTCTTTTGCCGACAAAATATTTTGAGAACCTGATGGCTATGGTAAACGTACGAGAAGATGAGCTGAGATATATGGGAGAATACTATTACAAAGACAATGTGATAGTATCCATGAAAGGGTTGTACATTGAATTGGTTAAAATACAAACGATGTTCACAATCATTGATTTCTCAAGCAATGGTTTCGAAGGAGAGATTCCAAAGGTGATTAGCAAGCTGAACTCATTGAAAGGGCTTAACTTGTGTCATAACAAGCTTACAGGTACATTTCCACCCTCCTTCAGTAATTTGACTCAACTTGAATGGTTAGATATCTCCTCAAACAAGCTTGGTGGTGAAATTCCATTACAATTAGCAGACTTGACATCCCTTTCAAAATTAAACCTTTCAGAAAACCAACTTGTTGGGCCCATACCACGTGGCAACCAATTTGGAACATTTTTATATGATTCATACAGTGGGAATTTGGGATTGTGTGGATTTCCACTTTCCAAACTATGCACCAATGAGGGGGCGCATCAACTTCCACCATCACCATTTGAGGGAGAAGATGATTTGGAGCATGAGAATGGAATTGATTGGAAAGTAGTGTTTATGGGTTATGGATGTGGAATGGTAATTGGGCTGTCTGTGGGATATATAGTGCTTTCGAATAGAAAGGTTGATTGCTTTGTGAAAGAGTTGGGAAGAGAAGTACGAAGTAAAATGCAGAAAAGGCCAATGCAGTGTGCTCGCATTAGTGTTAGAAGGAGAAATTAGTGAGAGTGTTTTCCTTACATTGTTACAAGTTGTTCTAATATTGTTTAAAGTTTCAAATGCAAGTTGTGTCATATTATGTTTATGTGTATGTTTTCATAAATAATAAATGGACGGTTTAAATTATTTGTCTATTTAATTTTAATAAAATAAATAAACGGTTTTATCGATTTTATCCATATGAGGTTTCAATATTATCCTAATCATTTAATAACTGAGTAAGTTTCCAGGCTTTGGGCCCCTGAACACCATTAGCTCAAGGCTAAACTTTATTCATGCCCATAAAAACTCAGTGCATAAGTTAATGCGCAAAATTTACAGTTTCTTCACAAAAAGAGTATTTCATCTGTTGGGACCCGTCCCAAACCTTGAGGGCATTGATGGATTACCCATTTTTTATATTGATAATTAAGAGTAGTGGAGAAGGTTTACTAGCTAGGTGGCATGGATATTGGCTTTGTCTTTTGATTAATAAATGGAGAGGAGGATGAGACAAAAATATTAATCTACACGCTTAGGTGGAGCTATTAGCTTTTTTCTTTTCTGCCGAGAAGTTACATTGCCAAGGAGATTAATTCAGGTCCATAAATCTTGGCCAAAACCTCGGGTGCAACATAATAGGGACTTCCAACCACATCCTGAAAAACTTGTCCTGGAGAAAAGAAGAAGAGCAAAGCATGTAACCAAGCATTCTTATAAATATGATGAAACACCACACCATTCAATCCAAGGATAAGATGAGACAAAACAAGGCACAGCCCCATTTGATACACGAAAGCATTGAGATCAATACGTACAATAGAAAAATAAAATAAGCTGTATTATTCAGTATTGATTACTACATTCAGACAAATATACTCCTCCTTCATATAAATCAAATAAGACCAGCCATGAGGTGGTTATATGCTTCATCAGAGTAAACCCCCGTGCTTTAAAAAACACCTTCAACACTAAATGCACCAGACCCATGCCATAGGAAAGCAAAAGGCAAAAGACCATGAACAAGATGCCACTTATGAATCAGGAGATAATCCACCATTTTCTCTGCTCACATACATATGCAGATTGTAGGACAGCTTCATTTCCTGATCCACCAATACTCAAAGAAACACACCACATATGAAATCATAGTCAACAGTGTTTTTCTTATAGTTTAACAAACTTTTTAAATTTTGACTTGAGTACTGGAAATTAACATTGTTCTTCCTGATTTTGTTTAGTGTTGTGAGGCTTATAGCTTTAATTTTTTAGTCTCTAGGTTGTAGTGCTTTATCCTTCAAACTTAAATCAAAATGACTAAACCCTTATGAAATTTGAATTTTTATGAATGTCATTCAGACTCAACTGTTGAAGTTAATGTCTAATTGATTGAAGTCAACTAAAGACAAAAGTCTGACATCTTTTTGATCATATTAATGTTTTAGTTACTTAGTTACTAAGTATTTTGGTAAGATCTTCAAGCACACATATAGGTGGCTAAAATCATTACCTTAGTGATTTGCGCTTTTAAGGTTGAAAGGTTTGACACTCAAACTCTCTTTTAATGGGCTGAGATCACCTCTATTAGATATTTTGTGTAAAAGCAATTTATCTATCTTGTATAAATTAAGAAGTTGTAGTAGAGTTTAAACTAATGAAATATACATTTCTCTCACCAGAAAACTCTCTATGTCAACTCTTTGCATCTATGTTCTTTCTTTGTGTTTTAATTTTCCTTAATTTTAATCTTTGAAGTTTAAGGTTACTTGTAAGCTTAAGATAAAATCCAACAACAACTATATACCAAATTGAAAAAAAAACCCACATGAATCAAAACACAGAGACAAAAATTATAATTTACCCTCAAATTATTTGTACCCCATTCCTAATAAACAAGAGTTTTTTGTTTTTGTTACAAAAGTGGGCTAAAGCCCAACAACAATGTCTTGGCCTAGCAGGGCCTTTCTTATCCTCATACAATCCAGGAGCGCGCCCATAAAAATGCGTCTTGACTCTTGGCCGTAAAAATGTGTCTCCTTCTCCATCAGAATCTTAATTAGTCCAAGCTATATCATGTCTTGGACCCACCATAATCTTAATTAATCTTAATTAGACCAAGGCTGTCTCGAGTGATGAAAAGCAGCAAACAATGTTTGAACACCTTTTCTTTCTTTTTCCGTAGTCTTGTGTATTTTCTTCTTACGCGTTGTTTATTTTTAATTTACTGTAAAGGACTGTGAAAATGGACCAGAAGGAAGACATTTGAAGCATGAGAATGGAATTGATTGGAAAGCGGTGTTGATGGGTTATGGATGTGGAATGGTAATTGGAGTCATGAGGTGGATTTTTTATTTTAAGCAGATGGTCCTTTACCATTCCCCAAATATTTTTATTAAACAGTTTTGTTGATATTCAAATGCACAATACTTTGGTGCTTATTGCGGTTATAGCTCTTTGTTTAATTTGGTCATCATTTAATTTTTGACAATGGTTTAGTTATGTCATCTTAATCTAGATAGAAGTGCTCATCTCTGTTCCGACTGAAATATAATAATTACATACTCATCAATAGCTCCATTTTCTGTAAGAGAAGAGAAACATTCTCAACTCACCAATGCAATACTAGAAAATTATAAAGCGGAGGAGATTAGGAAACTAGGTACTTGAAACCCACCTTTAATTTCCTTATTCTCATATTAAGTCCAAAGTTTTTCAACTTGAATCACAAACCAAGCTTAAAATATCATTAGAGTACTTGTCCTTTAAGTCGTTTATTTTTCAGTTGTTGGAGTAGCGATTAAAGACCACTCATGTTTTAAACAACAGATATGGCCCATACAGGTGAAATTTTCATAGTATTAGTGGAGATTTTTCATATTTTATCATTGTTTCTTCTTTCACTTTCTCACGCAATGTCAATTATGCATAGTTTGGAAAGACATGAAGTGCACTTAATGCAGGGTGCTTCCACCATTATCTTCTGTTGGAAATTTGGTTTTAATAGCAGGTCTTTGTTTTGAGCTGCTGTATAGATCATTTACATAGTATATAGATGTTCATATAATGTTATCCTATCAAGAACACTATGCTTGTGAATTGCAGAGAAATAATTAGAGTTCAATGTAGAATGCTATAGGCTTGTACTTATAAATAGTTGGTACTAGCCTCTTAGCACGCGCTTCACACGTGTTAATTTGTGTTTTTACTTTTTTTTTATTTTTTATTTTTATTTTGTTCTTATTGTTATTCTCACCACTCTTTTCATGTTTCAAAATAGTGAAGTGTGTTTTTAAAAAAAAAAAAATTTATTTTAATCGTTGTGTTTTACAACTATATCCTTAGTTATTAGATTGTTTTAAAATGATCCTTTTGTTTGATAAAAAGTATTTTAGGCAATATTATTTTTGTAAAGTCTATAATACCGAACTTTTCTTTTGACTTTGTAATAACACTCATCATGGGGGCTTTCTTTGAATTTTGGTTTTAATCCGCCAATTAATCAAAAGGTGTCATCATTAACATTTACCAAAGTTTGGGCTCTGTGAATTAATGTGAATGGGAAGGTCCAAGGCAGTAGCAGTCTCGGCAAAGTCCACTATGGTTTGCGTACCTTTCTCTCCCCCTCCTCCCCCTCCACACCCCCCAACCAAACCCGAATTTTCTTTCTTTATGTGTCTGCCATGTAAAATATGACATGTTGATGTATCATGTAACTGGGTTTATAACTTTACTAGATTTTTGGCAACATTTGCAAATGAAAATTTTAAATTATTTAGTATTATTTATTTTAAATTAATTATTTTTAAAAAAATTAAAAACTTTATAACTTTCTACTCTCTCCACCTAATAAGGTGGTGGAGTGTTTTTGTTTTGTTTCTTAATTTTTTTTAATGGCTTAATTTTAAATTTGTACCCTTAATTTAATTAGATTAATTTAATTTAACTCTTTAATCTAGTTAAGAGTTATTTAGAAAAACTATAATTTAGTGAAGCCTGTAACACCTAACTATTTTTCTGGCTTTATAATATTAAAAATTAAAATATATAAATTGGAGGGAGTAAGAGTTGAGGTGAGAGAAGTGGCACGTAGACTTTAATCAGTTACTCTTTAAGAGTAGAATGAAACTTGTCAAAAACTCAAGCTCCAACGTCACCATGACCCAGTCGCCACTTGCTTGCCACTGCTGCGTTTGATTAATGCGTCTCCTTTAAGTTTCTGGCATTTCTCATGGCCAAAGAATAAAAGTTTTTGGCATTTCTGCTTCTTTTCCTTTTCTTCTACAAATACTAGTTTTTTGTCACGCTGACTCTTTTAACAATTCAATTAAAATTTTTAAAGGTAATTATAATTATATATCTCAACTATATACTACTTTTCAACTTCGTACCTCAATTTTAAAAAATTCTATTAGAGTACCTCAACTATAAAATCTCGACAATTAAGTACCTTAACTTTGAATAGTTTTTCTAGTTAGTACCTCAACTTTTCTTTTATTTTCATATTTTTTATATTTTCATATTTTTACAAACTTTGAAAATTAATTAAAAATAACTTCAAACTCAGAAAAATGTATGAAAAATTCTCACAAACTCGTCATGACTAGTATAATTTAATATAGGGTCAAATTACCAATTTTCCCTCTATAATTTTTCAAAAAATTTGGGAAGTCTAAATTTATTTCTAAAAAATTAAAACTAATTTTTTTCCTCTATAAAATAAATTCTAGAATTTCCGAAAATTTTCGATATAACTCTCAAAAATATTTGGAAATTACTAAAAAACTGTTTTAGAGAATTCTTGAGACTTTACGAAACTTTTAAAATTTATTTAATAGAGGGATATTTATTTTGACTAAGAGGTTTTTTGGGTAGTAAATGGTTACGAAATAGATAGTGTTAGTTTTGAGAAGACCAACAATGCATACTTCGTAACTTTTGGAGTTTGGGAGATTATTCTATGAATTTTCAAAAAGTCTAGAGTATTTTAATTTAATATAAATAAATTTAGACTTTCCAAATTTTATGGAAACGCTTAGAGGTAAAATTGGTAATATAATCCTATATTAAATTACAACTAGTCAAGACAAGTCCATATAAATTTTTCGTATATTTTTTTGTGACATAGAGCTATTTTTTATTAATTTTCAAATTTCATAAAAATAGAAAAAATTTGAAAAAAAAAAATTAGAGGTACTGAATTGAAAAACTATTTAAAATTGAGGTACTTAATTTTCATAGTTGAGGTACTCTAATGCAACTTTTTAAAGTTGTGGTACTAAATTGAAAAGTGGTGTATAGTTGAGGTATATAATTGTAATTAACAAAAATTTATAATAATTTATTTATTTTAAAATAATGGTGATGATAATGTGAGTTGCTAAAAATAAGAGTGTAATTTTCTATTTTATATTTTATAATTCTAATTATTCCATTTTATCTTTTTGTCCTTTGTTAATAACTAATGTTATCAATACCTATTTTTGAAGTGGATGTATTTTTGAAATTTATAAATTTAATTATTTTACTCTTTCTTCTGGCTTTATATATACTAGCCTTTGGCACGTGCTCCACAAGTGTCCATTGGCATTTTTATTATTTTTTTTGTATTTTGTTTTAAGTTTTATAATTTATTAATTTTTCATCACTTTTTCCACATTTTAAGGTGGTAGGGTGAATTTTATAAATTTATAAATTTTATTTTAATAGTTGTATTTTACAATGTCCTCATTTGTTATAAATTTTACATTGTCCTAATTTATTATAAATTTTATAAATGCCCTCATTTATTATGTTTGACTGTTTGTTAAAATAAGGAAAATTTAGACAATTCCATTCCTATTTGTTTAGTAATAGCCCCTGATATTTGTTTTGCAAGTTCAGTATATGAGAGTTCCTTGTTCGTGAAATGTTATCATTTTAGCAATAGCCCCTGATATTTGTTTCTTTGTTTTTCAGGCTGGCCTTGCTCTTGGGGATCTCAAGTCAGTCAAGGATCTCTATGACTTTAAGACATTGTTCGTGCTTTTCCTTATTGATTCTGTGATTATATTTCCGACCCTTTTGAAAAGGAAGCGAATCTATGAATGAAAGTTCTGGTTGTGAAGATCTCATTCTATATATGCTTATGTCCAAAAGGCGGCTTATATATTTATTATTATGATTAAATATTGAAATTTTATATACCAAGTTTAATTTTTCGATTATCCAGAGGGAGTGTCTGCTTTTCAAATTGAATTTTGGGTTTTGTTGAATTAACTAACAAAATTTTAAAATTGTCCTAAAATTACAAATGACACAAAATACAATAACCAAAATTAAAAAAATTTAAATCATGAGGACTAAGTTACTAACTTTAACAGACATGGTCAACAGGCGTAGCACCTACGAGAGGGGCATTGATATTTTTTTTTCTATGAAGAATTTTCAATTTCATTTCTATTAAGATGGGTTGGTGGTGATGGTTGTCTCCTCTTCCATCAGAATCTTATCATGCAATGGTTTGGTTGGACAATTCATACAAGCGGAAAAGGACTGAGAAATTCAAATAGAGCCTCTTTGCATTTTCTACTGTATAGAATCAATTGATTTTTCAAACAGGACCAGAGGAAGATACATGGAATTGTCATGTTGATCCCTTTGCATTGGAGTGTCATAAATCTCAAGTGGAAATAAATATGAACTTCGAAAATTTTTTGAAAACTCTTGAATGAAAAATTAGTAATTTGACTTTATAGTAAATTAGTACTAGTCAAGATGAATCCATAGGAATTTTCTGTGTATTTTTCTAAGTCCGGAACTATTTTTAATTTATTTTCAAAATTTGTAAAAATAGAAAAATTTGTACATATATGGCCACTTGTAATTGGTCACCCAAATTTTGGGTTGAATAGACCAAAAATCCCCTAAAGATTTGGATGGAGGTGGTAACTTGCAAATAAAATTTAATTCAGGGGGCAACTTGTTTCAATTTTAAATTTAGATAGTAACATACAAATCGAGTCAAAGTTCAGGTGAATATCTTGCGAAAAAACCTAATATTAAATGTGAATTGCTACAATGGAGCCTCCCTATATATGTCTATATATTCTAAATTATGAATATCTATATATAGCTGCATATATAAATTATTAGACATTCGTTGGGAAATACATGCAGGTACCAAACTACAAAAATTAGTCATACAAATAATTCAATCACTGAATTTGGCTTTGAATTATAAATAATAAAAGCTACACAAAAACAGAGTGATGTTAATTATGAGGACTGCTCACTTTCTTTATCAAGTCACGTGCATTGGCTTGCTATTACAATAACTGATAAAAACCAAAAAAAGACAAAGCAATGAAAGAGAAAACTTGGCAGCACCGGTTTCTGCCCATTTGTGATGGTTAACTAATTAATTATTTATTATATTAGTTTTGCTTTTAATATTCCTTAAGCATTCTTTATTAGGTATGTGTTACGGACTGAAAATGATGTTTTGAAAAATACTGTGCAATATATATATATATATATATGCAAAGTGTAACATGGTTTTACAATTATATAGCAGAGCTTAAAATAACAAAGTATATATAAATTCAATTGTGGAGCTGAACTGTACACCTTTTTCTTTAGAATCAATTGTCTTCTGTCTGTTGTATTTGAAGTTTTAAATGTATTAGGGCCACTTACAGCTTTCACTATTATTTGTAATTAGCATATAATTTAAGTCATAATTAATTGGATAAATTGAACTTTATTTCCAATTGGGTAATGACCAAGAAAAAGGATATAACTAATTTTTAAGTATTACTTGATTTGTTAAATCAAGTGAAGTGGTACGTTGTTTAAATTACCAAGTGCTGATTGTTTCATGGAAACCTTCATGGCCTAATAGCATGCTTATTATTTGGCTTCTACACGTGATAAGCATGAACTATTGGCTTCGTGGAAATTCTAGCTGCAACTTTAACAGACTGTAGTTCATCTTCATATAATTTCTTGGACCCGCCACTAGACCAAGGCTTTACCGAGTTTGAGTACCTTTTCTTTCTCTTTCCGTTGTCTTGTGTTTTGCTTTTAAATTGGTTTTGGACAATTCATACAAGCTAAGCTGTAAATGACTGAGAATTTGGACCAGAAGGATACATATATAAATATGCATGAAGAGTATCCAACTACACTCAACATTTTCAGACTATACTAGAAAATAGTTTCTTGTTCAAGAATTAAGATAGGGTGGTTTTCATGGCTGTATCTCCTCTTCTTGCTCTATACTTCTCTTTTGAACTGCTCATCATCATTTAACTCTTCTTCTCCTTCTTCAGGTCATTTATGTCATCCTCATGAAAACTCTGCTCTGCTTCTATTCAAGCACTACTTCTCCATCGATACCTCTGGTTCTCATTTTGGAATACCTCCTCATCCTAAAACAGTGTTTTGGGATAAGAGCAAGGATTGTTGCGCATGGAGTGGAGTCACTTGTGAAAGGGTGAAGGGTCATGTGATTGGCCTCAACCTGAGTAATAGTGGGCTTCAAGGCAATATTCATGACAACAGCAGTCTTTTCTCCCTTGTTCATCTTCAGAGGCTAGACCTCTCTTACAATGATTTCAGAGGTTCCCCACTTTCATCCAACTTTGGTGGTTTTGTAAGTATGACTCACCTTGACCTTTCCTACTCCAACTTCAGTGGTCGTATCCTACCTTTAGAAATCTCCTACCTTTCCCAATTAGTTTCACTCACTCTCTCGTCTGGGTTCAGAGAATTCATGAGCCTAGAAACACATGGTTTCAAAAGAATTGTTCAAAACTTTACAAACCTTAAAGAGCTTCGTCTAATCGGAGTTAACATGTCCTCAGTTGTACTTGATTCATTCATGAATTTATCTTCATCTTTGACGTCTCTTACACTTGTTAATTGTGATTTGCAAGGAAAATTGCCAGAAACTGTTTTTCGCCTACCAAACCTTGAGGAACTTCATTTACAGTACAATTATGAACTCACTGGTTCTTTCCCAAAATCCAATTGGAGCAGTCCACTCAAGATTTTGCATCTCTCAAATACTAGAATCTCAATAGATTTACCTTATCTAACCAGAATTTTGAAATCTTTGAGTCATTTGTCCCTCAGCAATTGCAATTTCGTAGGATCATCATATCCTACATTGCGTGGTAACCTCACACAAATCAAGTGGTTGGACCTGTCAAATAATGGTTTTGGTGGTCAGATCCCATGGTCACTTTTAAACCTTGAGGAACTGATTTACTTGGATCTTTCAAACAACAGTTTTGTGGGTCCACTTCCAGAAGTTCATAGTAACTCCACAACAATTTCTTCATCTTTATATGATTTTTCAACGAAACAACTACTTGGTCCTGTTCCTTGGCATTTGATTGGACTCAGGTTGGATAGTAACTCACTTAACGGAACAATACCATCTTGGTTATATATCTTGCCATCTTTGAAATATTTATTCCTACACAACAACCAACTCACTGGTAATATTAGCGAATTCCAGTCTGCTTCCCTAGACCTTGAATACCTTTCTCTATCTTCAAATAACTTGAGTGGCATTTTTGAGTTTCAAAAGTTTGAAAAACACGAAAGTCTCACTCTTCTTTCTCTTTCCGATAATCATTTGTCGGTGAGTTTTAACAAGTTTAGTAACTTCTCTTGGCCTAAACTTGTTTCACTGCATTTGTCTTCTTGCAACATAACTGAGTTCCCATACTTTCTAAGAGCCTTACCTCAATTGCAAGAGCTAGGCCTTTCCCACAACGGAATTCAAGGCAACGTTCCCACATGGCTGTTGGATGTGGGGAAAGATTCATTGTATTATTTGAATCTTTCTCACAATTTCTTGATAGGTATACCACAACTTCCTCCGTGGAAAAACTTTGAAATTCTTGACCTTAGCTCCAACTTGCTACAAGGCCAGCTTCCGATTCCACCACCTTCCACTTGGGTTTTTTGGGCATCAAACAATCAATTGACTGGAGGACTGCCTTCAACAATTTGCAATCTAAGTTCGATTGAAGTCCTTGATTTGTCTAATAATAGCTTGAGTGGTGAAATTCCTCCATGTATAGGGAATTTTTCTAAGTCTCTCACAGTTTTGGATCTGCACTTGAATAAATTTGTTGGCATGGTCCCTGCAACATTCACAAAGGGTAACGAGTTGAGGAATCTTGACCTGAATGGAAATCAATTGGAAGGACCACTGCCGTAGTCTTTGCTCAATTGTAAATTGCTGGAAGTTGTAGACCTCGGAAACAACAACATCAATGACACCTTCCCCCATTGGTTGGAATCTCTTCCAGTCTTGCAGGTTCTCATCTTGAGGTCTAACCAATTCCATGGTGCCATAAACAATCCCAAAACTAGATTTCCTTTCCAAAAATTGCGTATCATTGACCTGTCCTACAATCAATTTACTAGTCTTTTGCCGACAAAATATTTTGAGAACCTGATGGCTATGGTGAACGTACGAGAAGATGAATTGAAATATATGGGAGAAGACTATTACAAAGACAATGTGATAGTATCAATGAAAGGGTTGTACATTGAATTGGTTAAAATACAAACCATGTTCACAATCATTGATTTCTCAAGCAATGGTTTTGAAGGAGAGATTCCAAAGGTGATTAGCAAGCTGAACTCCTTGAAAGGGCTTAACTTGTCTCATAACAAGCTCAC
>QANT01002519.1:0-12236 GCA_003254885.1 Purshia tridentata
TCATGGACTTTAAAGTGTAAACTATGTTAAATCAAAGTCAATAATTGTCTAACCTTTCTCCTGCAGATTTCAAAGGATTTCAAATGTATTTTTTATTTTTATTTCAAAAATAAATAAAATAAAAAATAAAAAATGGCATTTATATTTCATTAGCACCAAAGCCCACTTCCTAATCAACATTAACTTTTTATAACAGTGGTACTTTCATAATTCATACCTACAGTTCAATCAAGAGTGTATATATATAAATATGTATATAAGTTATTACCAGATAAATAAAAGAGTTATAGCTATGCTTGATGAAAGTTTGACAATTACATACTTAGAAAAAGAAAAAAAAATTGGAAAATCACATGGGTGATCAGAATCAAAACAATGCTTTGTATTGCAATCATATTAGAGCTAATAAGCCAATGAATCATAGCTAAAAAAAAATTGCCCCTCTGATTGCTTCTCCATAAATATATATATATATATATATATAATTTGATTATTTGAAATTATCCTGCACGTACAAAATAATAGTGTTTGCTATATATATATATATATATTTGTGGTATTTTCATTTATGGTCCTATTTTTGGGGAAAATTATAGCCCAACATTATATATTATAATATATAATGATAAAGCTAGTATAATCTCTGAACTGGGATTGAATGGGAAAAATTATTATTTTTTATTTGTTACTAATTTGTCCTTTGTATAAGTTTTGTTAGAACTGTATGTTAGTCAAACTGTTAGTTGAAGTAATAATTGATAGTTTGGTTTTTTAAGGCCTTCTACAACAATGAAAGCCAATACCCAATACCCAAAATTGTTTTTGAGTAATAAATGGTGTCCATTTTCAAAATAGAATTAATAGAAACAAAAATTAATAGAATTAAAACATTAAAGAATTTTATAAATCTTTTAAAATCATTGGAATCAAGATCTATATGGAGTCTATAAAGATTTATATAGAGTCTGTAAAAGTGTATATAGAGTCTGTGAAAATTTATATGGAGTCTATAAAAGTCATTAAAAATCTATAAACTCTACAAAAGTTAATAACTTTTAAAAACTCTACAAAAGTCTATTAAAATCTTAATTGAATACACCCCTCTAAAATAGCTAGAGTTTGAAATCGCATTAGCCAAAATCGCTTTTCTCTTTTCTTTTTTTTTTGCCTAATTTCTAATAAGTGACTCAAAGACCCACAATAGCATTAACACATGGGTCACACATGCAGCAGAAGAAAAAGTAATGATTTTTAGAGTGGATGTTGATTTTCCATTATAAATTCCACATACAGTTCGGATCACCACCATCATTGTTCACCAAAACTGATTAGACGTGTATGTGCTACAGAAATAATTTGGTTTGGGTTGTGGCCCCGAAATCTAGCTTCTATCACCACTAGCACCAAACATATCAGTACGTATGGTTCCCACTACTTTTTTTTTTCGGTCTTCGATCACTATGATCTTGTCTCATTGCATTTTCTCAATCACATTTGCATTCGTTTATTGAAAAAAAAAAAAAAACAAAAAAGTGAAAATTTGAACTAAATTATATGAAATGAGTTTTTTTTATTTATTTCATCACAGCAATGGTAAGGAGGTTGTTTTAAGTTAGATATGACCTAAACTAAATATGTTTTACAGTAATACTATTGTTACCGCATTTATTATACTATCTTACAGTTACATGTCATTAAGCAATGGTAAGGAAGTTGTTTTAAGTTAGATATGACCTAAACTAAATATGTTTTACAGTAATACTATTGTTACTGCATTTATTATACTATCTTACAGTTACATGTCATTATTATATTAGACAGAATTTTTTTTATTTGTAAGATTTTTATTTTTATTTTTGTAGTATCTAATATATAAATGTCACGTAGATTGCCAATTTAAAGTGATATAAAATTATGGTATGAAAATGCAATAAGTATAACATTTTTGTAAGTTTTATCTCCTACTACAAGTAATATGAAAGAAAAGAGTGTATATATATTTGGTACTTAGTATCTGCATGCTTTTTGTCAAATGCATTTAATCTCATCTCTCAACTATGGTGTTAATTAAGCTGTTAGTTAGAAATAAAAAGTAGAGAAATAAAAAGTAGAAAAAAAAAGAAAAGAGAAATTGTATTCAAAAATTAAAATTAAAGTCTGATATCAGCCTTATAGAGAAGTAAGGCAGAGCATCCAAATGCATTGAAAAATTTGGGTAACGTTTTGAAACGTGTAGATGTCATCTTTTTGGCTCTTATCTCTATCTTAAATCCTCCTTCCAGCTTTCATTTTCCACAACGCAAAAAGCTTCGGCAAGTTGCAAGCATGCAAGCTCGAACGTGGCAGTCAGCCAGTTAGGTTCACATGTACACGTGTCAGCCTCTCACAGTCGATGTGATATCACGTAAAAACAAAACCACTCTCTGCCACCGCAGTCCTCAGTCCATACCCATATCGATCAAGCGGCAGAGCCCGAGGTGATAAGAACACAATAACAACGACGGTGCATAAGAGTCTTAAGAGATGCAATATAACAATATTGTGACCAAAGATACTCATCCATGTTTTAAGTGTTTATCTCTTTTATTATTGATAATTATTAATAAATCACGTAATAAGAAAGATAGATATATAAGTATATACATGTTATATAAAAGTTTTATTCTTGTAAGAATACTCTATTATTACCATACACAATCCTATAAAAGTCTTTTTAAAAAATTAATGGACTTCCTCCATCATATGAAAGAAAATGACCCATTTGAGTATTGTCAATTAGATTTTGTACTTCTCGGTTTTTCAGTAATTTAGTTAGGTTTTGCATGCTATTAATGACAAATTAAACCAACTTATTGGTTAGACTTAAATGTCACATGGGAGCTGGGCTTGTGTGGAACGTTAAGATTAAGATAGTGTCCTAATGAAAATGCAATAATGATTTGATTGAAATAAAGACCTAACTATGAGAGCACCGAAAAAAGACCTAACTATGAACATTAATGCATGATTGGAAACGAAACTTAACTATAAAAAATGAGATAGTATGCATCATGAATATAAACTATTGTTTAGTCCATCTATTATTAATAGATTTTGTTTTGAATTTACTCTAACTTTTACATTGGCATGATAAGAAAATAAGTAATTTATGTATTAGATCGAATAATTACATATGCTCTTATATTACTAAAATCACTCATACGTGAGGAGAATTTTTAAAAAAGTACTATTCCATTAAAATGTAAAACATTATCTTACATTCTTACATGGTCTAATAATTGATTTTGTGTCTGAAGCTTACCAAATTTAATTACTCCACTACTAAACTAAAAAGTAAGAACAAAAAGAAGTTGATTGAAATTGCGTTCGTGTTATAATTACGAATTCCATACACTTTATAATTACTCCACTACTAAACTAAAAAGTAAGAACAAAAAGAAGTTGATTGAAATTGTGTTCGTGTTATAATTACGAATTCCATACACTTTATTATTAGGCAAAGATGGTTATCTCATCAAGTATATCCACAAAAAGAAAACCAAAGAAAACAAATTTCAATTTCCAAAAAAAAGGAAAACCAAACCATCATAAAAAACTTTTAATATTAAAAATTATTTTGAATAATCAATATATTGTAATGTAATATAATTAATTAATAAATTATAATATATGTAAATGTGTTATTAATATTTTATCTTTTAAATATAAACACGTTTAATAATATTTGACATATTAAATTAATTACATTACGTAACGGTATAATATTAAATTAATTACATTACGTGTGACGGTATTATACCCATAAATTTTGAATCTGGACTATCTATGCGGGACTGACTGTCACTACTGTGCGTATACGTATAGTGTCAAAGACGCGGCACGCCGTTTGTGTTGTAGCCACGTCCCCACGGTCCCACCCACCGTCTTTATTTGCGTATCCAAACACCTCCAATTTCTCACACATCCTATAAAAACTCCACCCCATTCTCATTCTCATCCAAAACAAACTCTCATTTTCTCAGAAACCAAACACCTTAAACCAGCAATAATGGCGTTGATAACCTCACCGGCGGCGAAACTCTTGACGGTGACGGTCCTGATGTTGCTGCTCTGTACGGCAACGTACGGGTATGGAGGCACGGGCAGAGTCGGAGGCCGGAGGCAGATCGAAGACGTGAAGACGAACGAGGAGGTGCAGGAGTTGGGGCGGTTCTCGGTGGCGGAGTACAACCGGAGCCTGAGGCGGAGCATGAGCCAGAGCAATGGCGGCGGAGAGCTCCAGTTTGCGGAGGTGGTGGAGGCGCAGAGCCAGGTGGTGTCGGGGATCAAGTACTACCTCAAGGTCTCGGCCGTGCGGAACGGAGCCCACTTGTTGTTCGATTCCGAGGTCGTCGTCAAGCCGTGGCTTCGCTCCAAACAATTGCTCAACTTTGCGCCCCATAATTCTGATTGAATAAGTTAATTAAGGGTTTCAATTAGGGTTTTGGATGGGGTATGGTTTAATTTGGGTGTGATAACTGCTACTGATCAAGCCGTGTGTTTGTAGTAATATTCCAGTTGCATGTTTGGGTTTTTATTTTTATTTTTATTTTTTTGTTATTTGTGCTGGGTGCTTGGGATATTATGTAATGTAATTTTGGTTAAAAACAATTTCAAATAAAAATATTATAATTTATAAATATTGTATTGTCTTTTGATTAAACATTACAGTATATTAGTATGTTAGAATATGTTAATTAAAACAATTTTTAAGCTAGTAATGAAGAAACATGGACAAGCCAATATCCTTGCATTGGACAGCAAATTAGTTTAATTTTTAGACTGGAAGTTTCTTGAATATATTACACTTTATAAAGCTTTACATGCAACTTTTCTTTTAAGGTTTGTTTGTATGTTAAGAAAAAATATTGTATGAGTTAAAGAACAATTTTTTTTTCATAGTAGTGAAGAACGAATATTAGATGTCTTTTTTTATAAGATATATATAAAAGAATACCCATTTGGGACATTTGGCAGTAGGGAAGGGCATCAACCCGCCCAATCCGATTAACCACCCATTTCTGACAAATTTGGGCGCTTCAGATTGGATCTACGGTGAACTTGTTATGAGCAACTGCCAATCTGAAGTTAACTGGGTTAAAAACGTATTGGGCTCTCCATCGCCCATTTACAACTCGGCTCGCCCATATGCTAATATTAATAATCTCATTTATCAATAAAGGCCTTAGAGTAGTATGTGAAGGGTGTGAGTTATTTTTATAGAAGAAATAAATGACTTACTTTTACTCTTTGGGTGATGTGAAATTCTTGATGAAAGCATATATTTTCTTTATTCTCTTATCCTATAGCGGAAATAAGAGAAAATTAACTCTTTCACTTCTTTTATAAAATGGTTGCATTGTTTCCATTTTGCACAGTCATACTTAAATTTTTCATAACTCGTAGGAGGGGCTTTTTCATATGGACTAAAGTTAAAACATTTGTCTTGGATTTTAATTGGGCAATCCATTAAACCGCCAAATTAAACCGTCAACCCATTAACCCGAAATCAGCTAACTCGATTATTAATTGGATGGTTTGAGTTGAATTTTTTCAATCCAACTATATGAACCATCTAGCAGGTTAGGCCTCAACCCTACCTAAGCTGCCCAATGCCCAGCCCTATTTGAGAGTACTTTAGAGTGCCGTGATTATGTCTCAATGACATGTATTTTTCATGTACATTATAGTGTTTAATTTATTAAATACAACTCATAACTCATTTGCAATATTTTAAATGACTTATATAACCTTTCTTAAATCTTACAAAATGTAAACTAAATTACAAAAAAATAATAATTTGATTTCCAAATTAAAAAACCCTATAGCTAATTAACGAACTTAAAAAAAATAAAAATTCATCAAAGAAATATGGTGTAATAATTTCATCACATGCATGTTCATTACTGCAAGTTTGTATAAAGTTGAGCTCTAAAATTCTTCTAAAAATATTATTATTGCAAGTTCATAAAAAAAAAAAAATCTCTTAAATAAATGGAGCTCCAATTTTAGAATCTTAATATAGTTGCCACGTTCTCTCTCATCTCGTCTACGATTTCAAAAAATTTTGTTCAACTGATTCAATTCACCCTTTTATTATATGTGCAAAACTTAAATTAAAAAAAAAAAAAAATTCTAGCCCCAATTCAACCATGGGAGCTAGGTGGTATTGCTTTATTCCAGTACTATTGAATTGCCATTTCCAAAAGCTAAAAATAAGATTCAATTCACCCTTTTATTATATGTGCAAAACTTAAATTAAAAATAAAAATAAAAAATTCTAGCCCCACTTCAACCATGGGAGCTAGGTGGTATTGCTTTATTCCATTACTATTGAATTGCCATTTCCAAAAGCTAAAAATAGAAGATGTGCTTTAAGAAAATAAGAAGACTGAGATGTGGTGACTGGATTTGGTAGAGATTAGGAAGAGCACTACAACAAATTTGGCCAAAGGCCACCATTTTTTGCACCCATAAATTAGAGGGTGCCAATTGACAAATGTTTGTGGTCAAGATAACAGTTGGCTAATGACCCACTAATTTTTTGCGCCCATAGTTGATTAATAGGTAGCTCTATAAATATAGTAACCAAATTTCGAGATTAGTGGGGGATAATTATTCCTTTCCCACTTATGACCAAACTAGTTTAGAATGCTGACTATTTGGATATTAATTAGAGGGTGGGATTAAGAAAGTTTTCATAACTTTTTGCTTTTTAATTGAGAAAAATAAAAATTTTCTTATTATTTGTTTCTTTTATAAAATTTGAAAGTGGAGGTTTTCATAATTATTTATTATTTAAAATGTTTATTTTTTAAACGAATTATTTCAAAGTTTGACCTTTATATAACCAAATTTAAGTTTTGTACAAGATTTTGGTCTATTTGAATAGAGCACGAAGACAAAAGTCCCCCCATACACACCCAGGTTCGAATCATTTCCTTTTTTTGTAATTAAAAAAAAAAAGAATAGAGCATGAGACTACGAGTGCGTAGATATGAAGAATGCGTGAATTGGAGTTATGGTTCACAAGTTATGGTACACAGTCTATCTTGTAATTTTGCACCTGTTTTGTTTAAATACAAAACTTCATACTTTTTCTCTTATTTCTGTCTCACACCTTTTTTTTCGCTCTCGTTTCTCTTCTCTTTCTCTCTCACATGCTAATCACTCTCATATCTACAAACAAAAAATTGTGGATTGGATTAGATCAATATTCATAAATTGCACATTGAATTGGATCGATAAGCGGATTTTTGAGAGATTTGTGCACCCCTAATTTAAACCTTCTGAGGTTGATTTCCCATTTAGAAATCTCTCTATATATAAATAAGCTATTTTCATGAATTTTCCATTGAAACAAAGCAAGTCCTTGTGTCCAAGTAAAACTGAAACTAGATGATGGACCATTGAAATGCGTACGTACCTATTGATTGTGTTGCAATTGGGTTCAATAGCAGTAAATTTTTGGGTCAATGGTGAGTGGCGAGTGGGTTCAATGGAGGAACTTTGAAATGGGTATGTTTTGATTCTTAGAGGAGTGGTGTTATTGATTGTGCTTAACCATCACGTTGGTAACAACATTTTATCTTTAGTGTTTGACAATGATAAGTTGTTACTGAGATTTTTATATAAGGATGAAGAAGTCGAAGCATGTTTAGGGAAATTTTTTGTTTGTTATTGTTTTTTATTTTAATTGTGGGATTTCTGTTTTTTTTTTTAATTTATTTTTAAAGTTATTTCAAGTTTGTAATATTTACTTATGGAGAGAAGATTAGGAGGAAAATTTACATGGGTACCAAAACCAAATTGGGGGTACCAAATAGGAACCGTGTAGGAAATTGAGTTTGATAAGGAAACTTGACACCCCATCACCCAATAAATAAATAATTGGTTTTTTAAGTTTTTAACATGAGCTATAAATAGATAGAGCTTGCACAACCCATCACCCAATAAATGTACAACAAAGAGTCCCAAAAAATTATACAATAAAACATAATAAATAAATAAACCTAAATTCGCACATGAGATAAATGATAAAAATCAACTTATAAGATTTTTTTGATGCTTCAATTTTGTTTTAGAATTTTATAAAGATTTGACTTTGATTTGTATACCATTATATCAAAGGCTAAAAAGAATCCTCTTCCTTGAACTGAAGAACATACTAACGTAGTTAAACAAGTCAAAACTCCTGTCAAACATAGGGGTGAGCACGGTGCGGTTTGATGCAATATGTGTGTAAAATCATGCACCGTGCCATAAATATATAAATGGTGTGGTTCAGTGCATTGCTCCATAAAAATGAGAGGAAAACCAAACCTTATACGGTTACGGTTTGGTTCGGTGTTACGGTGTAAAATTACGCCTATACACAATTCGATATGTTTTTTAGTCTTTTTTGAGCCCAAATATGTTTTTGAGCATTTTTTTAGCCCAAACTAAAAAAGACTCACAACTAACAAAGCAACAAGTACATGTAATACACTAATACAAAGTCCAAATTCCAAATATGTTTAATAGTGTATGATAATTGATAGTTTCCACTTTTCAAATTCCAATTCAACCAAAAGTCCAAAACAAATTAAACAATAAACCATAAATAATGTTTTTTTGTCACTTTTTAGTTTAAAATCATATATAAACCATAAATATATTTATAAAATTATAATTATATATATATATATATATTTGTAGTGCGGTTTGGTTCAACTTGGTTTTATTAGGTGTAAAACAGGCACCTACATCTATTAGGGGCTGTTTGGTTCGGTTCTTGTAATAGTATTTGACCAAAAAAGTCAACACGATTTTTTATGATTTTTCTAGAGGCGGTTTGGTTCGGTCTTGCGGTTTTACGGTGAAAATGCCCACCCCTAGTCAAACATCTTCCTTGTTTGAGCCTTCCTGATTACAATTCATTCAAAGATAGTTGAAACTAAGGCCTCAAAGATAGATTATAGGTGATCCTCAAACAAAAAATTTCAAAAGACTACCATGAAAAATTAGTTAGGTTTACTTCAGGAATATGGAATAAAGCCCAAAAAAATTATAGTACTATTAAAAAAGAAATTATTTTAATAGTGCTATGTATCACAAAATTAATTTCAATATGATCTTTATCAAAAATTTGGTCATCTTGATGTAATTGGGTACACAGATACAAACTAGGCTGGTTCAGATAATAGATGCTTGCTAAACCTAAGTACAAAAGTCGTGTAAGAGTTATATACTCGGAAGTCGAGTGTCAAATCCACTGAGAGTAGTGAAAAATTTGCAGAAGTTTAAGATTACCTTAAAACAAGATTAAATGAGAAGTTGAGAGAAAATACAATAATAAAGAAGCACCAAGGTGCCGGGGTTCCACCTTCAACTTGCCTCTGCAATTTCATTAATTTGATTCTTAATTTTACTCAACCAAAGTACAGATAGGAAGTGCCCTTAAATGAAAGATTTAGCAATAATATTTTAATTCAGATGGAACACAAGAATAAATTCTCAATAAGGTTATTCACACACAAAGCTCTTTAGTTTTGTTTAGAAAATATTCCAAGCATAATATGTACTTAATTCCATTAAAATTATTATAATTCTAGTCTTCTCCTAATCATAAAAACATGGATGATTTTACAAACAATAGAAACAACAAGATTGAACCTATGAATAATATCAAACACCCATGAATCAATTAAAGAGAGAGAAACTAAAACTGAAATTATCGTATAGAAAGAATTTAACATTTAAGTACAAAACTGAATCAAATTAACAAAACCACGTAATAAATTGAAGGTTTTCCCCTAGCCTTACCTAGGGAGATTAGTTCTCCATAACAAACTTAAAACCTAAATTTTTGACTTCTGAAAGTAGAAAACGAGAGAAAGAGTTGTGGAATCCCCAGCTGGCTGTGTGATGGTCCTTCAAATCAGTGGGAAGGTGTGATCAACAAGGAGATACCAATTGGGCCCCACATCCAATCCTTATTATTTTTTATTTTTAGGAATAATTAGAAATAGGTTCCATTTTAAAGGGTCATTCGGACGAAAACCATATAGAAATTTAAATTAATACTTAAATCTAATTTTTTAGACTGACGTCCAAAAAATAGGCCTTTTAAAATTTTGACTCATATTATTTATTAAAATTAAGATAATCAATATGAATTAATTTTAAAAATTATGAAAAATAATATCTGTTCAGACATTTTTAATTAAAACATTCAAGATTATCTAGTTTTATATTTTTTTAATTTGAAATAATAAATGATAATATCCGTTTATATTTATAATAAAAAAATATTAACTCATAAAAAATAATCAAACAAGTAAGACAAAAATATATATATATATAGGTATATTTCAATTGCACCAATATCTGGGTTGGTATATATATATATACTTATTTAAGCTGCTTCATTTCCTGAGTTTTGAGGATAAATCCCATCTTTTCACCCTCACCCATTTTAGGGTATAGAATGGGTTAGGTAGAGGCGTTATGTTAGGGTTTAGCTTCGGGATTTTGAGCGGAGAGCTAAACCATAACATAAAAGTCGACAAACCAGAACCGATCGATTGATTGGTACAATTGAAATGTATGTACAAACCAGAGTCAATCATTTATTTTGTACAGTTAAATCCCATTATTAATTATAGGATAATATGATAATATTAATTAGGATATATAATATAATATTATAATATTAAAGTAATATACAATTAGAATAATATTATGATATTATTAAGATTTACATATTATTAATTTTAGGATAATATTACAAATTTTTAAAATTAAAAATATCTGAATAATATTTTTGGACCTTAGTTAAAAATAAAAAAGTATTAAGGTATTAATCTAAGAAAGGAGAAAAAATTAAACCGGCCTATAAATCACTCTTATTTTTATTATCTTATCTTTCTTCTTCTTCGTACGGTGCTTCTTTGATCCATTAGCATTAGGAGAGCCCAACTACTAAGAAGACACCTAACAAGAATTGCAGTCCCACTCCATTCTTGAAATACCCAAGTTCATATTTTTTATTCAATAAATTCTTTTTGGCATTCCCATAATTAATTTATATTAAGGTGTTAAATTTTGAAATTTTCGGTGAAATTTCCCTGAAAATTTCGTTTTTGGGAGGGAACGAAATTTTAAAACCCTTCCTTAAAAATTTCGAGTTTATTTCGGTTATTTTGCCGAAATTTTGGAAATTTCGCCGAAATTTTCGAAATCAAAATCACAATTTCACAAAATTGGCACCTCAGACCTTAGGGGAATGAAAGCCTACGGTGAAGTAAGAAAAACCCACAAAAAAAAGGGTGATCGGACCTCGAAGGTGGCCAGAATCGGCGAAAGAATCCGGCGGTGGCTAACTTTTATTTCGCAATTTCCGATGCTTGTGGTGGGCAGCCGGCGTGGAGGAAGTTGGAAGAAGATGGCCGGTGCTTGGGCTTCCCATTGGTGGCCTTGGGTTGGCCGGAAAAGGTTGGTCTGGTGGTCAGATTTTGTGGTGGCAGTCACTGTGAGGGAGGAAGAAAAAAAAGAAAAAAAAGACTAAAGTAATAAGTCACACACACGAATTCAGGAGAGAGGAAAGGAAAAAGGGAAGGAAAAGAAAAAAATGAAGGAAAGGAGAAAAAAGGAAGGAAAGAAAAAAAATAAAATTTTAGAGTTGATTGGATTTTGAGGCATTTAGTCAATTGGAAAAAAAAAAAAAAGTTTAGGCTTTCGTTTGAGGTTTTTAACTTTCGGATTTCGTTTGGTCTTTGATTTTAAAGTTTTTTTTTTAAAACCATAAACCCTAATATATTCTACACAAAAAAGAAATTAAAATATTCTAAAATACCTAAATCTTTAATATCTTATACTTTATTCTAAAAAAAAGTAATAATATACTAATTTTATTTATTAATTATACTAATTTTATTTAACTGTATTTGTCTCCGATACTCATTATAAACACTTTATATCACATGAAACCTATTATATGATTTAATTTTCTCAATATTTTTTATGAAAGTAGTAGGTAATATGTTAAATAAACATATGGTAAAGTTTCATTCAAAATTTTCATATTTTAATAGTGATTTTTGTCATTTCCGTTAAATTTCTATCAAAATTTAAAATTTTCCTAAATTTCCGTCGAAATTTCCACAAAATCGAAATTTAATTCCTGATAATATATATATATATATATATATATATAT
>QANT01002521.1:0-11340 GCA_003254885.1 Purshia tridentata
AGCAAAACTGATTTTCTAAAAAAGTATTGAAACTTGATATTTAATCAAATTTCTATAAAAAATAATGCAAATAGCATTTTTCAATTAAATAAATTAAAAAAAAGGCAAAGATAAGATTACACACAAGGCCCAATGATTAAGGCAACATCATGTCGTAAGGGGTTGAAAAGTGATACCCCAAGCCCCACGGCCCCCACCACGCCACTTGCCGTTTTGAAAAGTGCTTGTCCAAAAGGATCCGGGTTTTTAGGGTGGAGCAGACCCGACCCGAACTTTTATATATTCTCACACTCCGTCACTCTCACTCACTCTCTGCGTGAGTGTGTGGGTCGCTCTTTTTCAGACTCTGAGTCTCTGACCAAAATAAGAAAACCGTACACTACTGGCGTTACATATGGCGACACCTTGCTCTACCCTATATGCAAACCGCCGGTCTCTGCTAACTTACGCACCCCCTCACTCCCTTATCCTCAACCCACACAAATGAACTAGAAAAACCAAACCAATACCGTTTTTGATTCCTCTCCCGCAAACCCACCATTTATGGCCGCGACTGCGCTTCTCATCCTCGCGGTGCTCTGCGCACCCTTCTTCTTATCGTGCGCCGCCAAGCGCAGCGCCGAAACGCTTGCCGAGATCGAAGCCTTGACGTCTTTTAAGCTCAATCTCCACGATCCGCTCGGCGCATTGAACGGCTGGGATTCGTCCACGCCGTCGGCCCCATGCGACTGGCGAGGAGTCGAGTGTACTGACAACCGAGTCTCCGAGCTTCGATTGCCTCGCCTCCAACTCAGTGGCCGACTCAGCGACCAACTGGGTAAGCTGCGCATGTTGCGCAAGCTGAGCCTCCGTTCCAACTCGTTCAACGGCACCATACCGAACTCGCTCTCCGAATGCACACTTCTACGCGCCGTCTTCTTACAGAATAACTCTCTCTCCGGCAAGCTTCCGTCGGAGATTGGAAACCTCACCAACCTCCAAATCCTCAACGTCGCCAGCAACCGCCTCTCCGGCGAAATCTCCGGAGAGCTGCCTCGGAGGCTCAGGTACCTCGATCTTTCTTCGAACTCGTTCTCCGGCGAAATTCCGAAGAGCATTGTGAACCTGAGTGAACTTCAGCTCATCAACCTCTCGTACAACCAGTTTTCCGGTCAGGTTCCGGCGAGTTTCGGCGAGCTCCAGGAGCTGCAGTTTCTCTGGCTCGACCACAACCTCTTAAAAGGAACGCTGCCTTCAGCCATCGCCAACTGCTCGGAGCTCGTGCATTTGAGCGTGGAAGGCAATGCGCTCGGAGGCGTAATACCGGCGGCTATCGGAGCGCTACCAAAGCTTCAGGTGGTCTCGCTCTCACAGAATAACCTCTCTGGTACGGTCCCGTCCTCAATGTTTTGCAATGCTTCTTCGGTTTCTCCGCCGTCGCTTAGGATCGTCCAGCTAGGGTTTAATGCGTTCACGGACATTGTTAAGCCCGAGACAGCGACGTGTTTCAGTTCTCTGCAGGTTTTGGATCTTCAACACAATCAGATTCGCGGCGGTTTTCCTTGGTGGTTAACACAGGTATCAAACTTGACACTGTTGGATGTTTCTGGTAACTCATTCTCCGGCGTGGTGCCGCCGGAGATTGGAAACCTTTCGAGGTTAGAGGAGCTTAAAATGGCTAATAATTTATTTAGCGGTCAGATTCCAGCAGAGATTAAGCAATGTGGCTTACTACGCGTGCTTGATCTCCAAGGAAATCAATTTTCTGGGGAACTTCCTGTGTTTTTGGGTGATTTTAGAGGTTTGAAGGTGCTATCTTTGGGGGATAATCAGTTCTCGGGTTCCATTCCGCCTAGTTTTCGCAATCTTTCGGGGCTTGAGACTTTGAGCTTGGGCGGGAACCACTTGAATGGAACTTTGCCAGAGGAGGTGCTAATGGGGTTGGGCAATTTAACCACATTGGACCTCAGTGGGAACAAGTTTTCTGGTGAAGTTGCCATCACTATTGGGAATTTGAGTCAGCTAGTGGTTCTGAATCTGAGTAGCAATGGCTTTTCTGGGAGAGTTCCGGCTAGCTTGGCTAGTCTCTTCAGGCTTACAACTATTGATTTGAGCAAACAGAACCTCTCTGGTGAGCTGCCTTTCGAGCTTTCGGGGTTACCCAATCTTCAAGTTATTGCATTGCAGGAGAACGGGTTATCTGGGGAAGTTCCTGAAGGTTTTAGTAGCTTGATGGGTCTGCATTATTTGAACCTCAGTTCTAATGCATTTTCTGGTCAAATTCCTGAGAATTATGGCTTTCTTCGGTCATTAGTTGTTCTGTCATTCTCTAACAATCACATTTCCGGCGTGATTCCACCGGAGCTTGGAAACTGTTCTGACCTTCAAGTTCTAGAGCTGCGATCTAATTATTTGACACGCCACATTCCAGATGATCTCTCTCGCCTCACATCATTAAAGAAGCTTGATTTGGGAGGCAATAATTTAACAGGTGAAATCCCAGAGGAAATTTCGAAATGCTCATCATTAACTGCTTTGTTACTGGACTCCAATCATCTTTCAGGTGGCATACCAGACTCATTGTCTCAGCTATCAAACCTAACTACGCTGGATCTCTCCAATAACAACTTGAGTGGGAAAATTCCTGATGATCTCTCACTAATTCCTGGTCTGGTGAACTTCAATGTCTCCAGGAATAACCTCGAAGGTGAGATTCCAAGAACACTAGGTTCTCGGTTCAACAATCCATCAGCATTTGGAGGTAATCAAAACTTATGCGGGCAGCCATTGGATCAGAGGTGTGAGGATCCCAACAAGAAGGATACGAGGAAGAGGCTGATTCTGTTAATTGTTATTGTTGTAAGTGGAGGTTGCCTATTAGCTTTGTGTTGCTGCTTCTACATTTTCAGCCTCTTGAGGTGGCGCAAAAGGCTCAAAGATGGGGCATCTGGGGAGAAGAACAGGAGTCCCGCAAGGGCAAGCTCAGGAGCAAGTGGGGGTCGTGGAAGCTCGGATAGTGGAGGGCCAAAGCTCGTTATGTTCAATAACAAAATCACACTGGCAGAGACAATTGAAGCAACAAGGCAATTCGATGAAGAAAATGTGCTCAGCAGAACACGATATGGGTTGGTTTTCAAAGCCTGTTACAATGATGGTATGGTGCTATCCATTCGTCGCCTCCCAGATGGAGCACTCAACGAAAACATGTTCCGAAAAGAAGCTGAAGCACTAGGCAGAGTGAAGCACCGGAATTTAACAGTTCTTCGAGGTTACTATGCCGGGCCACCAGACCTCAGGCTTCTTGTCCACGACTACATGCCCAATGGAAACCTGGCAACCCTCCTCCAAGAAGCATCACACCAAGATGGTCATGTCCTTAATTGGCCAATGCGCCACCTCATTGCACTTGGAATTGCTCGTGGCTTGGCCTTCCTACACACATCCCCAATCGTACATGGCGATGTGAAGCCTCAAAGTGTACTATTCGATGCAGATTTCGAAGCCCATTTGTCCGATTTCGGTCTAGACCGTCTCACAGTGGCAACCCCAGCTGAAGCCTCCTCTTCAACCACGGTTGGGACATTAGGCTATGTGTCTCCAGAAGCAGTACTAACTGGGGCAGTCACAAAGGAATCAGATGTTTACAGCTATGGGATCGTCTTGCTCGAGCTTTTAACTGGAAAGAGGCCAGTGATGTTTACCGAAGACGAAGACATAGTGAAGTGGGTGAAGAAGCAGCTCCAAAGAGGCCAAATCACGGAGTTGTTGGAACCGGGTTTGCTCGAGCTTGACCCGGAGTCATCCGAGTGGGAAGAGTTCTTGCTTGGAGTGAAGGTTGGGTTACTGTGCACAGCTCCAGACCCGCTTGACCGACCCACCATGTCGGATATCGTTTTCATGCTCGAAGGCTGCCGGGTCGGACCCGATATCCCTTCCTCCGCCGACCCAACATCTCAACCATCGCCGGCGTAACCAGAAAAGAAGCCTCAAATCCGAAACAAACTTTGACAGTTTGACCTTTTTTTTAAAATAATTTTATTTTTAATTTGTAATGTCATTGTTAACTGTAGCTTATAGTTTGTAGCCAAATTTTTTGACGTTTTGGTTTGGCTAGTTTCTTTTATCCTTTTGCCCTTTCTGCATGCTCGTAGACGCCGGCCCGACGGAAGGTAGGGTCCGCCGGCGGAATTGAGTAAAATTCACAGCATTTTCGGTCAAGGATGAAAACGACAGCGTATTGGCCCACAGTTATGTTTCCCGCCAAACACAAACGACTATTGTAATTTGTATTGTATAATCTGGTATGGTCATGTGGGTTGAACTGTAGAAGTCAGCTACCACCAGCCCAGGCCTACCAGTGGGCTTGTGGCATTGTAGCCGTTAAAGGTTGTGGGGCCCGAGGTACATAAACAACTGTGTTTTTCTCGAGCGATGCATCGGGTACAGCTTCATGGTGATTTCGATCTCCATGGTCGCCACGTGGTATCATCTGCTGCCCTTAATTTGTTGCCAGGCAGTGGAATGAAGGAAGAAGACAAGAACCTAAATTTCAGGCCCCAGTGTGAGACACAGAGAGAGATGGTGGCCCTACCACATCAACAACTCTTCAAGTACTTCAACTTTCGAATTGGATTGAATTTGTTGTCATATTTGTCGTCGAATTGCATTTGTGATTTTGCGGGTCGTAATTCGTAGGAGAAGGCGCCGAAGAGAGTGGGAGGGTTGAGTCAAATTTTCACTTCAATTTTTTATTAAAAAATTAAAATAAAATCGATATTATATTGGTTTGAGGCACCACTCAGACACAGAGGACAAGAACCGAAAGATTCTCTGCTCCCAAAGAAATAAAAAACTGGAAACAACTTTGAAGGAGTGGGGAATACGGATTAATATTTAATTTGCAGCGACACTGGGATCTGGACGAACGCAGTGACCGTTAAGCTAAGCTGGCAATGGCATGTTTCTAATTTAAAACTTGGTCTGTATTTCTTATTTTCTTGTTTTCTTTTTTAAAACACTTATCTTTTAGGCTCCACACAGTGGTTTATTACTTTATTCTATTCAATATTTTTGTTGGAGTCGATGGTCTCTGTTTTTCAATGCAGAAAATAAGTTATGTCAACTCTCAAGAATGACTTCGACCCCCAAAAAAACTCAACAACTTGTTGGACTTAAGAAGGTATTATAATCACGAGTGGTGTATATACACCAAAGTTTTTTACTATAATTTATTTATCAAATATATAATAGTTATTAATGAGGAAATTTCAGGGTGGTATATTAAGGAATATAGATGTTGGACTACCAATAACAAGCTGGATGACATCAAATAATATGAGCCTCAAAAAAGTTTCACCACCCAGGTCCAGATGGGCTTTAACTAGGTCATGTGGGCTACAACACAAGCCCATTCCGCAACTATAATGATTGACCCTCTTTACCTTTTTAAATAAATTAAGAACAATAACCATTTTCTTGGCCAAAAAAAAAAAGAACAATAACCATTTTACATAATTAATTTAATGTTGTAAGGCATTTAAGGTATTATGTCTTTTCAAGTAAAATAATCAAATGATAATACCATTGATGATGCTCAGAAACATAGAAGAAAAGGCCCGTGAGGACAATTCCAACAAAATAATGATTTTTACATTAGGTCAAACTAATAAGTAAATAAACCAACAGGTGAAGAACCAGCTAAGAAAGCTTTATTTCAAAGACAATTCACTCTAAATTCTACACTCGAAAAAGGTTCTTTCTTCTCACCTATGCAAGACGAATAACTAGACATTGCAGACTGTGAATGAGCATCACCAACCTTAGTACCTTGGGGGGAATGTTGCCTTCAATCTGCTCTGGATTGTCCAGCTCGGGAGGAAAGAATGATACCAACAATGAGACCATACAAGGCCAAAGCTTCAGCGAAGATGAGAATAAGAATCATTCCAACAAAAAGCTTTGGCTGTTGCGCATTGGCTCTGCATAAGAGATCAATTTCAGCAGTAACATACTTACAAAAATAGATCAACTAAACAAGTAGAAAGCAAAAGGCACTCCAAATGAATCATGCAGGTAGCCCAAGAACAAAAGACTGAAAGCGAAGATTCTAGAGCTTGAATCTATATACACTTTGGTGAAAAAATATACATGGGAGCCGAAAAAGAAGAGGAAAAGGCATAATCACTCTAACAACATGGTATAGACAAACCCGTAAGTCATTAAAACACTTAAGAATAATCACATATCCTAGACAATCCACAAAAGAATGCAATAGTATGAGAATCCCTTACAATTTAGTCGAGTAATTTGGTAGAACTATATAGATGACATCTTTTCACAAGTTTATGAGCATGAACGAGCCAAAAGAAGATGATGCAATTTCACTCCAACGTATAAATGAAGTCTTTCATTCTTCTAGAAAGGTATGCACATATCCTCGACAATCCACACGTGAATGTGATTGTATGAGAATCCAATTGAACTTAGTAGAGTAATTTGCATTCTTGGGCAGTTGTCTTCACAACCAGATTGTAGCACAGAGCCACCCACCATTGCATAGAAAATTGAACATATTTGAGCTGTCTAAAATACTCAATCCCAACCCATAACAACACCAACAATTGTTGTAATTCCAACCAAATAGGCAAATAGCAAAGCCATTTGCTTCACTATACTTATTACTTACTCAAAACCAAAGAGAACTCTCTTCCAATGCCACAAAACACACATTTCCATTCACAGAAAACATAATTGAACAAAAAAATTACCTAACACCAGCATCGCCAACGATACCGATAGCCATTCCGGCAGAGAGACCGGCGAGGCCGCAAGCGAGACCGGAGGAGAGGTGGGCATAGCCGTCGAAAAGGTAGTAAGATTTGGCCTTTGGGTTAATCCCAGTACTGATAATAACAGCAATGATCAAACCATAAATACCCAACACTCCCGCCATAACAACCGGCACAATAGATTTCATCACCAGCTCAGGCCTCATCACTCCCATCGATGCCACGCCCACTCCGCTCTTCGCCGTTCCATAAGCAGCTCCCATACCTGCTCAAATTACAAAAATAACCCTCTCAGTTCCGAGTTTACGCAGAAAAGAATGTAAATTGAGATTGATGGCAGGGAGAGTTGGGGATTTTCACTTACAGGAGAATACAAGGGCGGCAGCCGCGCCGAGGAAGCCGAAGAACGGTGCAGTTTCATCGCCGCTGAACGTGGAAGACATTTTTGTTTTGTTTTTCCGATTAGCGATTGGCTCTCAGATTGGGAATTTGATCGCGGAGTGGAGAGACAAAGACAGAGATGTGGATTCACACGCGTGTTTTGTCGCTGTACGAGTATTAGGACGGTGTATGGCACTTGCTCTGAAGTTTCAATGGGCAACCCGACAAGAACGACAACGTGCATGCATTGGGCTTTTAGTGGGCCATAGACAAATATACCATTTTGGGCTCCCCTGCCACTTAATTGGGCTTACTCGACTGACGAACCCAACTGAATTCTTTCATTTTATGCATTTACTGAAATGTACCGTCATTATATCTAAATTTTAAATTCAAAATCTTAAATTCTAACTTTTAATGTGAATTGGGGTTGGCTTAGTTGGGTGAGAATAAAAATTTCTCCCTACATGCTTGGATTTGAACCCTCACCCCTCTCCTATAATCGTACCCGGGTTATAAGTTTAGTGATTACATAATTCCTCATCATCCTACTACACGGTGTTACTGCCATACCCGAAAAAATTTCTTTCATTTGAGCTTATTGCAATAAATAGAAGTCTAAAAAATTCATTGTTTTTTAGGTTTTTTGTTTTAGTTGATTAAGAAACATTGACCAATTGACAAATTATACTCCTTTCCGTAACCACTATCATGTGCCCACAAATACCTTTACCTTTTTAACTTCCATTTGAAGTGTTGGTTTCGTTGATAAATTGCCAATTGCATTCTTACATGTTTGTTTTGAGGTTTATTCTGAGCAAGACAGCAAGAGTGAGTAACCACCATCATGCACATTTCACAAGTACCATTACCTTTTTATTTTAATCTTCTTAATTGCTTCTTCATTAATATCTACTCTAGAGTCAGTTTAAAGTAAAATAATTATGACTGGGTTTGATGGATTAGACAACCGTGCAAATAAATGCTCAACACCGAATGCATTGTGATTATGAATTAAAAATATGGCTTTCATCATTCTATTGAAACCAACTTGCTCAATACCATCTTCCCCAAGCCCTGAAAAAAGCTGAGTTTGACTTGTGCTGTCATTGATTATGCTTATTGAGGAGTGAATGAATTGGAGATGATTAATCCCAAATTACTTCCAGAAGATGAAGTTTACAGGGTAAGCCATTTCACCTTCATTGAAGTGGTGCAGGCCACACGTTCGTTTCAGATACTCTATGGGGCCAATGTGGCCAGAGATTGATGTAGATGAAGGAAAGCAAGCCCATGAGGGAGAACATTACTGGCAAAAAATTATAAGCGGTATAAGGCCATTCCCATTGAGGCAGTAAAGTGTAATCATTCTATCATGCTTTTCATAGCTTTGGTGATAAGTCCACTTCATATAGAATTTGAAATGTGTCTAACTGCATCATAGCTGGTATCATTTTGAATTTTATGGAGGGCTCAATTTGAATTTTCTTCTTTCTTAACGCTTTGCTAAGTAACTGGCTTATTGAGCCTATTTAGTTATTGCATTTGCCGTATTGAGCTTAGGAAGCTACCAGTAATCTGCAGAAATAATGTGCCTGCAACCATTATTGGTGAGCAACAATAATGGGCTTGTGTTTGACAAACAAGCACAAACACATGTCTAATAACTGCTAAATTGTAGATAATGGAGGACTTAGTTTGCCTTTTTCTTTTTTCTTAATGTTTTATAAAGCACCTAGATTTTTCTGAGCCTAGTTGGCATTTGGATTTACAGTATTAATTGAACTTGGGAAGCTGCATAGATAATGTGCCTTCAACCTTTTTGGTTTGCAAAAATAACACCCTTTTGACAAACAAGCACAAACAACATATCTAATCAGTGCTAAATTGTATCAAGAACCAAAAGAGGCATGTCTGTGCAGCACAAGAAACAGATCTAACAAGCCAACTCGACGCGTTTATCATCATCAATTCTATTTGGACCCCCCACTGAAAACCTTGGAAATCTCTAATTTACACAGGGCACAGTCAGGGCCAGCCAATGCATAGGCAAAACACCTCACCATCATCTCTACTGCTGCTGCTGCTGCTTTGCAGGACCCCTCTCCGCTAACCCCATTGGACATCATGGCATCTATTCCAATCCTTTCTCAATCAATGGCCCATCTACCCCATTTCATACCTAGAGAGTTACTGTTCAAAGATGATAACCTATCTATCTGTATCATACTCACACCTTATGTTGCTTAAGGTTTAAAGGGAACCCAAATCAAATATAACAAATAATTTGCTTTACATGTGCCCTTATACAATTTGCATGAATTTTTTTTCCATTTCAGTCTCTCAGGCATCATAGAAATCTGTACTCTTATTGCTGTATGCTCGATCTTCCCCCTATTTTTCAGTCTCTTCTTAGTGTTACTTCATTCACACACCATGAGTACTTTGGGTTTGGGTTCAACCTCCAACACTCTTCTCTTGCTACATCTTTCTCTGCTAATGATTCCAATACCAAAACCAACATTACCACAATATTTCTAGTTTTCTGCCATTCTAGAAAGCATAGAAAGATGATCATTTTCAATCAATCCCTAACCTTTTTAAAATATGATCATTTATATATAAATTAGCCACAGGATATCCACTCTAATTCAAATGATGATCAATCATCACCTCATAGAATGATAGAAATGACAAATTACATGTAATTTAACTTTTTCCATCAATTGGGGGTCTATGAATTGTTGTTCTTAATCATAGTCTCTTTTCTCTCCAGTGGAAATTGATAGGGTCTAGAAGGGGAATATATTTTACATTTTTTGTGAATGAAATGTTAGAACTAGTAGCTACTACAAGAAGTGCAATGATCATCCATGTCCCTGATAGAAGCTTGTGTTTCACACCTTAGAATAAAGATGAGTGAGTGAAATTCAAGTGTCTAGACTGTCTAGTCTAGTTAGTTTATAACTTTCTTGAGAAAATTCCTACTGATTTCTCTTCAACAACCTCCATCAAACCCATATATTAAAAAGGATAAATAATTCCCTAGAACATAATATGTAAAGGGTAGGTTGTAATTCTGAGATTAAGATTGAGATATGAGAGAGAGAGAGAGAGAGAGTTTGGAGGGTGGTCGATGTCAAAAAGGGCTAAGATCCTAATAGGACCCCGCAAGGATCTCCTTTTGCTGGTTACGCTAAGCCTAACAATTACATTCTCCCCACATTTTTTCATTTGTTTGTGTTTCATACTTTCATGACTCAGAAAAAGACAGAGATTCTTATTTCTAAATTTATCAATCACAATATGCATCAAAATTTTAAATTATTTATTTAAAACGAGGTGATTGAATTTTATGTATATACAGATTTTACAGTTCTTCTATCTATACTATTCAAATAACTGTTTTCGAGGCATTTTTCACTTTTAATGGAAGTTGAAACACTTGTACATTATTTCAAAAATTATTAGTGAAGATCACACTGTAACATTATGTTGCATAGTATATAACGGAATGTACAAATAATAATACACATAAAATTTCGACCAAAAAAATAAAATTAATACATATAGAATTGTTTTGCACAGTGTCACCGCCCCAGCTCTGGGGCTACGAGCTTGAAGAGGAATTAAGGGGAGGGATTTGGGAAGGCCATTTATGGTGGGGACCACAGGGAGTCTCATGATGCGATCCGCCGCATGATTGGAGACCACGGCCGACCATCACCGTCTTACGTGGACTACACGTCCACATCACTATTCACTGTCCATCCACTTACTTTTTGCAGGAGCGGAGCCACCCAGCTTTGGTTTCGGGTTTGGCTAATTAGCTTGTCCTTTGTATTTTTAGTTTCCATAGTTGCCACCTCCTTTCTTTCATATTCCTGATTTACCCCTTCGACCACTAGCTAGCCATGAGCATTTTTATTTTTTTTTTGGCCAAACCTCTTCCTGGGTTACTCCATGTCCAAAGTTTTTATGTTCATTTTGTATTGTAAATTTATAATTGAAATAGTTCATTTTTAGAATTTTTTTAAACATAAACATTATTTATGTAAAAAATTATTCATATTGTTACATACTCGATAACCAACTTGAGATAACAGGCATTATCCTCAAAGGTCTGACTTGGCACAGACTATTGCAGAGCTCTCAAGGAGGGATGCTGTGTGTATTCTTTGTTGTGTCTTTT